>NW_022639146.1:0-113228 GCF_010993605.1 Petromyzon marinus | reverse complement strand
ATTCAGATTAACACTGAACCCTGTGGGAGCCTCAGTCTGGCTCAGTGAGTCTCAGTGATTAACACTGAACCCTCTGGGAGCCTCAGTCTGGCTCTGTGAGTCTCAGTGATTAAAACTGAACCCTGTGGGAGCCTTAGTCTGGCTCTATGAGTCTCAGTGATTAACACTGAACCCTGTGGGAGCCTCAGTCTGGCTCTGTGAGTCTCAGTGATTAACACTGAACCCTGTGGGAGCCTTAGTCTGGCTCTATGAGCCTCAGTGATTAACACTGAACCCTGTGGGAGCCTCAGTCTGGCTCTGTGAGCCTCAGTGATTAACACTGAACCCTGTGGGAGCCTTAGTCTGGCTCTATGAGCCTCAGTGATTAACACTGAACCCTGTGGGAGCCTCAGTCTGGCTCTGTGAGCCTCAGTGATTAACACTGAACCCTCTGGGAGCCTCAGTCTGGCTCTGTGAGTCTCAGTGATTAAAACTGAACCCTGTGGGAGCCTTAGTCTGGCTCTATGAGCCTCAGTGATTAACACTGAACCCTGTGGGAGCCTCAGTCTGGCTCTGTGAGCCTCAGTGATTAACACTGAACCCTGTGGGAGCCTTAGTCTGGCTCTGTGAGTCTCAGTGATTAACACTGAACCCTGTGGGAGCCTTAGACTGGCTCTATGAGTCTCAGTGATTAACACTGAACCCTGTGGGAGCCTCAGTCTGGCTCTGTGAGTCTCAGTGATTAACACTGAACCCTGTGGGAGCCTCAGTCTGGCTCTGTGAGTCTCAGTGATTAACACTGAACCCTGTGGGAGCCTCAGTCTGGCTCTGTGAGCCTCAGTGATTAACACTGAACCCTGTGGGAGGGAGCCTTAGTCTGGCTCTGTGAGTCTCAGTGATTAACACTGAACCCTGTGGGAGGGAGCCTTAGTCTGGCTCTGTGAGTCTCAGTGATTAACACTGAACCATGAGGGAGCCTCAGTCTGGCTCTGTGAGCCTCAGTGATTAACACTGAACCCTGTGGGAGCCTTAGTCTGGCTCTATGAGCCTCAGTGATTAACACTGAACCCTGTGGGAGCCTTAGTCTGGCTCTGTGAGTCTCAGTGATTAACACGGAACCCTGTGGGAGCCTTAGTCTGGCTCTGTGAGCCTCAGTGATTAACACTGAACCCTGTGGGAGCCTTAGTCTGGCTCTATGAGTCTCAGTGATTAACACTGAACCCTGTGGGAGCCTTAGTCTGGCTCTGTGAGCCTCAGTGATTAACACTAAACCCTGTGGGAGTCTCAGTGATTAACACTGAACCCTGTGGGAGCCTTAGTCTGGCTCTGTGAGTCTCAGTGATTAACACTGAACCCTGTGGGAGCCTTAGTCTGGCTCTATGAGTCTCAGTGATTAACACTGAACCCTGTGGGAGCCTCAGTCTGGCTCTATGAGTCTCAGTGATTAACACTGAACCCTATGGGAGCCTTAGTCTGGCTCTATGAGTCTCAGTGATTAACACTGAACCCTGTGGGAGCCTTAGTCTGGCTCTGTGAGTCTCAGTGATTAACACTGAACCCTGTGAGAGCCTCAGTCTGGCTCTATGAGCCTCAGTGATTAACACTGAACCCTGTGGGAGCCTTAGTCTGGCTCTGTGAGTCTCAGTGATTAACACTGAACCCTGTGGGAGCCTTAGTCTGGCTCTGTGAGCCTCAGTGATTAACACTGAACCCTGTGGGAGCCTTAGTCTGGCTCTATGAGTCTCAGTGATTAACACTGAACCCTGTGGGAGCCTTAGTCTGGCTCTGTGAGCCTCAGTGATTAACACTAAACCCTGTGGGAGTCTCAATGATTAACACTGAACCCTGTGGGAGCCTTAGTCTGGCTCTGTGAGTCTCAGTGATTAACACTGAACCCTGTGGGAGCCTTAGTCTGGCTCTATGAGTCTCAGTGATTAACACTGAACCCTGTGGGAGCCTCAGTCTGGCTCTATGAGTCTCAGTGATTAACACTGAACCCTATGGGAGCCTTAGTCTGGCTCTATGAGTCTCAGTGATTAACACTGAACCCTGTGGGAGTCTTAGTCTGTCTCTATGAGCCTCAGTGATTAACACTGAACCCTGTGGGAGCCTCAGTCTGGCTCTATGAGTCTCAGTGATTAACACTGAACCCTGTGGGAGCCTTAGTCTGGCTCTGTGAGTCTCAGTGATTAACACTGAACCCTGTGGGAGCCTTAGTCTGGCTCTGTGAGCCTCAGTGATTAACACTGAACCCTGTGGGAGCCTTAGTCTGGCTCTGTGAGCCTCAGTGATTAACACTGAACCCTGTGAGAGCCTCAGTCTGGCTCTGTGAGCCTCAGTGATTAACACTGAACCCTGTGGGAGCCTTAGTCTGGCTCTATGAGTCTCAGTGATTAACACTGAACCCTGTGGGAGCCTTAGTCTGACTCTGTGAGTCTCAGAGATTAACACTGAACCCTGTGGGAGCCTTGGTCTGGCTCTGTGAGCCTCAGTGATTAACACTAAACCCTGTGGGAGTCTCAGTGATTAACACTGAACCCTGTGGGAGCCTTAGTCTGGCTCTGTGAGCCTCAATGATTAACACTGAACCCTGTGGGAGCCTTAGTCTGGCTCTATGAGTCTCAGTGATTAACACTGAACCCTGTGGGAGCCTTAGTCTGGCTCTGTGAGCCTCAGTGATTAACACTAAACCCTGTGGGAGTCTCAGTGATTAACACTGAACCCTGTGGGAGCCTTAGTCTGGCTCTGTGAGTCTCAGTGATTAACACTGAACCCTGTGGGAGCCTTAGTCTGGCTCTATGAGTCTCAGTGATTAACACTGAACCCTGTGGGAGCCTCAGTCTGGCTCTATGAGTCTCAGTGATTAACACTGAACCCTATGGGAGCCTTAGTCTGGCTCTATGAGTCTCAGTGATTAACACTGAACCCTGTGGGAGCCTTAGTCTGGCTCTGTGAGTCTCAGTGATTAACACTGAACCCTGTGAGAGCCTCAGTCTGGCTCTATGAGCCTCAGTGATTAACACTGAACCCTGTGGGAGCCTTAGTCTCGCTCTGTGAGTCTCAGTGATTAACACTGAACCCTGTGGGAGCCTTAGTCTGGCTCTGTGAGCCTCAGTGATTAACACTGAACCCTGTGGGAGCCTTAGTCTGGCTCTATGAGTCTCAGTGATTAACACTGAACCCTGTGGGAGCCTTAGTCTGGCTCTGTGAGCCTCAGTGATTAACACTAAACCCTGTGGGAGTCTCAGTGATTAACACTGAACCCTGTGGGAGCCTTAGTCTGGCTCTGTGAGTCTCAGTGATTAACACTGAACCCTGTGGGAGCCTTAGTCTGGCTCTATGAGTCTCAGTGATTAACACTGAACCCTGTGGGAGCCTCAGTCTGGCTCTATGAGTCTCAGTGATTAACACTGAACCCTATGGGAGCCTTAGTCTGGCTCAATGAGTCTCAGTGATTAACACTGAACCCTGTGGGAGTCTTAGTCTGTCTCTATGAGCCTCAGTGATTAACACTGAACCCTGTGGGAGCCTCAGTCTGGCTCTATGAGTCTCAGTGATTAACACTGAACCCTGTGGGAGCCTTAGTCTGGCTCTGTGAGTCTCAGTGATTAACACTGAACCCTGTGGGAGCCTTAGTCTGGCTCTGTGAGCCTCAGTGATTAACACTGAACCCTGTGGGAGCCTTAGTCTGGCTCTGTGAGCCTCAGTGATTAACACTGAACCCTGTGAGAGCCTCAGTCTGGCTCTGTGAGTCTCAGTGATTAACACTGAACCCTGAGGAAGCCTCAGTCTGGCTCTGTGAGCCTCAGTGATTAACACTGAACCCTGTGTGAGTCTTAGTCTGGCTCTGTGAGTCTCAGTGATTAACACTGAACCCTGTGGGAGCCTTAGTCTGGCTCTGTGAGTCTCAGTGATTAACACTGAACCCTGTGTGAGTCTTAGTCTGGCTCTATGAGTCTCAGTGATTAACACTGAACCCTGAGGAAGCCTCAGTCTGGCTCTGTGAGTCTCAGTGATTAACACTGAACTCTGTGGGAGCCTTAGTCTGGCTCTGTGAGTCTCAGTGATTAACACTGAACTTTGTGGGAGCCTTAGTCTGGCTCTGTGAGTTTCACTGATTAACACTGAACCCTGTGGGAGCCTTAGTCTGGCTCTGTGAGTCTCAGTGATTAACACTGAACCCTGTGGGAGCCTTAGTCTGGCTCTGTGAGTCTCAGTGATTAACACTGAACCCTGTGGGAGCCTCAGTTTGGCTCTGTGAGTCTCAGTGATTAACACTGAACCCTGTGGGAGCCTTAGTCTGGCTCTGTGAGTCTCAGTGATTACACTGAACCCTGTGGGAGCCTTAGTCTGGCTCTGTGAGTCTCAGTGATTAACACTGAACCCTGTGGGAGTCTTGGCCTGGTTCTGTGAGTCTCAGTGATTAACACTGAACCCTGTGGGAGCCTTAGTCTGGCTCTGTGAGTCTCAGTGATTAACACTGAACCCTGTGGGAGCCTCAGTCTGGCTCTGTGAGCCTCAATGATTAACACTGAACCCTGTGGGAGCCTCAGTCTGGCTCTGTGAGCCTCAATGATTAACACTGAACCCTGTGGGAGGGAGCCTTAGTCTGGCTCTGTGAGTCTCAGTGATTAACACTGAACCCTGTGGGAGCCTTAGTCTGGCTCTGTGAGTCTCAGTAATTAACACTGAACCCTGTGGGATCCTCAGTCTGGCTCTGTGAGTCTCAGTAATTAACACTGAACCCTGTGGGAGCCTTAGTCTGGCTCTATGAGTCTCAGTGATTAACACTGAACCCTGTGGGAGCCTTAGTCTGGCCCTGTGAATCTCAGTGATTAACACTGAACCCTCTGGGAGCCTTAGTCTGGCTCTATGAGTCTCAGTGATTAACACTGAACCCTGTGGGAGCCTCAGTCTGGCTCTGTGAGTCTCATTGATTAACACTGAACCCTGTGGGAGCCTCAGTCTGTCTCAATGAGTCTCAGTGATTAACACTGAACCCTGTGGGAGCCTTAGTCTGGCTCTGTGTAGGTGAGTGTGTAGGTGAGTGAGTAGGTGAGTGTGTAGGTGAGTAGGTGAGTGTGTAGGTGTGTAGGTGAGTGAGTAGGTGAGTAGGTGAGTGTGTAGGTGAGTGTGCAGGTGAGTGAGTGAGTGAGTAGGTGAGTGAGTAGGTGAGTAGGTGAGTGTGTAGGTGAGTAGGTGAGTGAGTAGGTGAGTGTGTATGTGAGTGAGTAGGTGAGTGTGTAGGTGAGTGTGTAGGTGAGTAGGTGAGTGAGTAGGTGAGTGTGTAGGTGAGTGATTAGGTGAGTGTGTAGGTGAGTAGGTGAGTGAGTAGGTGAGTGAGTAGGTGAGTGAGTAGATGAGTGTGTAGGTGAGTAGGTGAGTGAGCAGGTGAGTGAGTAGGTGAGTAGGTGAGTGTGTAGGTGAGTGTGTAGGTGAGTGTGTAGGTGAGTAGGTGAGTGTGTAGGTGAGTAGGTGAGTAGGTGAGTGTGTAGGTGAGTGTGTAGGTGAGTGAGTGTCTAAGTGTGGCGTGTTGCTGTGGTAACTGCGAGGATTGAGAGACGCTGCGAGATCCTTTCACAAGAGTCACTACCGTGACGCCTCTGAGAGAGAGGGAGATTAAATATATAGAGTGGTGAGTCTGTGTGGTGAGTCTGTGGGTGGTGAGTCTGTGTGGTGAGTCTGTGGGTGGTGAGTCTGTGGGTGGTGAGTCTGTGGGTGGTGAGTCTGTGTGGTGAGTCTGTGGGTGTCTGTGTGGTGAGTCTGTGGGTGTCTGTGTGGTGAGTCTGTGGGTGTCTGTGTGGTTGAGTCTGTGTGGTGAGTCTGTGGGTGTCTGTGTGGTGAGTCTGTGGGTGTCTGTGTGGTGAGTCTGTGTGGTGAGTCTGTGTAGTGAGTCTGTGTGGTGAGTCTGTGGGTCTCTGTGTGGTGAGTCTGTGGGTGGTGAGTCTGTGGGTGGTGAGTCTGTGGGTGGTGAGTCTGTGTGGTGAGTCTGTGTGGTGAGTCTGTGTGTGGTGAGTGTGTGTGTGGTGAGTGTGTGTGTGGTGAGCCTGTGTGGTGAGTCTGTGTGTGGTGAGTCTGTGGGTGGTGGGTCTCTGTGTGGTGAGTCTGTGGGTGTCTGTGTGGTGAGTGTGTGGGTGGTGAGTCTGTGTGTGGTGAGTGTGTGTGTGGTGAGTCTGTGTGTGGTGAGCCTGTGTGGTGAGTCTGTGTGTGGTGAGTCTGTGGGTGGTGGGTCTCTGTGTGGTGAGTCTGTGGGTGTCTGTGTGGTGAGTGTGTGGGTGGTGAGTCTGTGTGTGGTGAGTCTGTGTGGTGAGTCTGTGTGGTGAGTCTGTGGGTCTCTGTGTGGTGAGTTTGTGGGTCTCTGTGTGGTGAGTCTGTGGGTCTCTGTGTGGTGAGTCTGTGGGTGTCTGTGTGGTGAGTCTGTGTGGTGAGTCTGTGGGTGTCTGTGTGGTGAGTCTGTGGGTGTCTGTGTGGTGAGTCTATGGGTGTCTGAGTGGTGAGTCTGTGTGGTGAGTCTGTGGGTGGTGAGTCTGTGTGTGGTGAGCCTGTGTGGTGAGTCTGTGTGCGGTGAGTCTGTGGGTGGTGAGTCTGTGTGGTGAGTCTGTGTGGGTCTCTCTGTGGTGAGTCTGTGGGTGTCTGTGTGGTGAGTCTGTGGGTGTCTGTGTGGTGAGTCTGTGTGGTGAGTCTGTGGGTGGTGAGTCTGTGGGTGGTGAGTCTGTGTGGTGAGTCTGTGGGTGGTGAGTCTGTGTGGTGAGTCTGTGGGTGGTGAGTCTGTGTGGTGAGTCTGTGGGTGGTGGGTCTCTGTGTGGTGAGTCTGTGGGTGTCTGTGTGGTGAGTCTGTGGGTGGTGAGTCTGTGGGTGGTGAGTCTGTGCGTGGTGAGTCTGTGTGGGTCTCTGTGTGGTGAGTTTGTGGGTGTCTGTGTGTGGTGAGTCTGTGTGGTGAGTCTGTGTGTGGTGAGTCTGTGGGTGTCTGTGTGGTGAGTCTGTGGGTGCCTGTGTGGTGAGTCTGTGGGTGCCTGTGTGGTGAGTCTGTGGGTCTCTGTGTGGTGAGTCTGTGGGCTCTGTATGTTGAGTATGTGGGTCTCTGTATGGTGAGTCTGTGGGTCTCTGTGTGGTGAGTCTGTGGGTCTCTGTGTGGTGAGTCTGTGCGGTGAGTCTGTGTGGTGAGTCTGTGGGTCTCCGTGTGGTGAGTCTGTGGGTGTCTGTGTGGTAAGTCTGTGGGTGTCTGTGTGGTGAGTCTGTGGGAGTCTGTGTGGTGAGTCTGTGGGTCTCTGTGTGGTGAGTCTGTGGGTGTCTGTGTGGTGAGTCTGTGGGTCTCTGTGTGGTGAGTCTGTGGGTCTCTGTGTGGTGAGTCTGTGGGTCTCTGTGTGGTGAGTCTTTGGGTCTTCGTGTGGTGAGTCTATCGGTCTCTGTGTGGTGAGTCTGTGGGTCTCTGTGTGGTGAGTCTTTGGGTCTTCGTGTGGTGAGTCTATGGGTCTCTGTGTGGTGAGTCTGTGGGTCTCTGTGTGGTGAGTCTGTGGGTCTCCGTGTGGTAAGTCTATGGGTCTCTTTTGGTGAGTCTATGGGTCTCTGTGTGGTGAGTCTGTGAGTCTCTGTGTGGTGAGTCTGTGGGTCTCTGTGTGGTGAGTCTATGGGTCTCTGTGTGGTGAGTCTGTGGGTCTCTGTGTAGTGAGTCTGTGGGTCTCTGTGTGGTGAGTCGATGGGTTTATGTCTGGTGAGTCTGTGCATCTCTGTGTGGTGAGTCTGTGGGTGTCTGTGTGGTGAGTCTGTGGGTGTCTGTGTGGTGAGTCTGTGGGTCTCTGTGTGGCGAGTCTGTGGGTGTCTGGGTATTGAGTCTGTGGGTCTCTGTGTGGTGAGTTTGTGGGTCTCTGTGTGGTAAGTCTATGGGTCTCTTTTTGGTGAGTCTATGGGTCTCTGTGTGGTGAGTCTATGGGTCTCTCTGTGGTGAATGTGTTGGACTCTGTGGGTCTCTGTGTGGTGAGTTTGTGGGTCTCTGTGTGGTGAGTCTCTGGGTCTCTGTGTGGTGAGTCTATGTGTCTCTGTGTGGTGAGTCTGTGGGTCTCTGTGTGGTGAGTCTGTGGGTGCCTGTGTGGTGAGTCTGTGCGGTGAGTCTGTGTGGTGAGTCTGTGGGTCTCTGTGTGGTGAGTCTGTGGGTGTCTGTGTGGTAAGTCTGTGGGTGTCTGTGTGGTGAGTCTGTGGGTGTCTGTGTGGTGAGTCTGTGGGTCTCTGTGTGGTGAGTCTGTGGGTGTCTGTGTGGTGAGTCTGTGGGTCTCTGTGTGGTGAGTCTGTGGGTCTCTGTGTGGTGAGTCTGTGGGTCTCTGTGTGGTGAGTCTGTGGGTCTCTGTGTGGTGAGTCTGTGGGTCTCTGTGTGGTGAGTCTGTGGGTCTCTGTGTGGTGAGTCTTTGGGTCTTCGTGTGGTGAGTCTATGGGTGTCTGTGTGGTGAGTCTGTGGGTCTCTGTGTGGTGAGTCTGTGGGTCTCTGTGTGGTGAGTGTGTGGGTCTCTGTGTGGTGAGTCTGTGGGTCTCTGTGTGGTGAGTCTATGGGTCTCTGTGTGGTGAGTCTGTGGGTCTCTGTGTGGTGATTCTGTGGGTCTCTGTGTGGTGAGTCTATGGGTCTCTGTGTGGTGAGTCTGTGGGTCTCTGTGTGGTGAGTCTGTGGGTCTCTGTGTGGTGAGTCTATGGGTCTCTGTGTGGTGAGTCTGTGGGTCTCTGTGTAGTGAGTCTGTGGGTCTCTGTGTGGTGAGTCGATGGGTTTATGTCTGGTGAGTCTGTGCGTCTCTGTGTGGTGAGTCTATGGGTCTTTGTGTGGTGAGTCTGTGGGTCTTTGTGTGGTGAGTCTGTGGGTCTCTGTGTGGTGAGTCTATGGGTCTCTGTGTGGTGAGTCTGTGGGTCTCTGTGTAGTGAGTCTGTGAGTCTCTGTGTGGTGAGTCTATGGGTCTCTGTGTGGTGAGTTTGTTGGTATCTGTGTGGTGAGTCTGTGGGTGTCTGTGTGGTGAGTCTATGGGTCTATGTGTGGTGAGTCTGTGGGTCTCTGTGTGGTGAGTCTATGGGTCTCTGTGTGGTGAGTCTGTGTGTCTCTGTGTGGTGAGTCTGTGAGTCTCTGTGTGGTGAGTCTATGGGTCTCTGTGTGGTGAGTCTGTGGGTCTCTGTGTAGTGAGTCTGTAGGTCTCTGTGTGGTGAGTCTGTGGGTCTCTGTGTGTTGAGTCTGTGGGTCTCTGTGTGGTGAGTCTGTGGGTCTCTGTGTGGTGAGTCTGTGGGTCTCTGTGTGGTGAGTCTGTGGGTCTCTGTGTGGTGAGTCTGTGGGTCTCTGTGTGGTGAGTCTGTGGGTCTCTGTGTGGTGAGTCTGTGGGTCTCTGTGTGGTGAGTCTGTGGGTCTCTGTGTTGTGAGTCTGTGGATCTCTGTGTGTTGAGTGAGTGTCAGAGTGAGTGGGTGAGTGAGTGAGTGAGCGGGTGGGTGAGTGAGTGGGTGAGTGGTTGAGTGGTTGGGTGAGTGGGTGAGTGGGTGAGTGGAGTCGGTGGGTGAGTGAGTGAGTGGGTGGAGGGGTGAGTAGGGGTGTGGGTGGGTGTGTGGCTGAGTGAGTGAGTGACTGAGTGAGTGAGTGGGTGAGTGAGTGAGTGGGTGAGTGGCTGAGTGAGTGAGTTGGTGGGTGGGTGAGTGGGTAGGTGAGTGAGTGGCTGAGTGAGTGGGTGAGCGAGTTGGTGGGTGAGTAGGGGGGAGGGTGAGTGGGTGGGTGAGTGGGTGAGTGAGTGGGTGGCTGGGTGAGTGAGTGAGTGGGTAAGTGAGTGGGTAAGTGAGTGAGTGGGTGAGTGAGTGAGTGGGTGAGTGGTTGAGTGAGTGAGTGAGTGACTGAGTGAGTGAGTGACTGAGTGAGTGAGTGACTGAGTGGGTGGGTGAGTAGGGGGGGATGGTGAGTGAGTGGCAGGATGGTGAGGGCTGTACAGACACAGAAGAAAGACAAAGACGGCTGTGATGCACCTGCCCGCTGCTGCTTTGGTGTCAAGTTTCAATCTCCTGCACAGGACAGCCTGTGTTCAAACTCACATTGTGGGGGTGAGTGGGTGGGTGGATGGGTGAGTTAGTGGGTGGGTGGGTGAGTGAGTGGGTGGGTGAGTGGGTAGGTGGGTGAGTGAGTGGGTGAGTGGGTGAGTGAGTGGGTGAGAGAGTGGGTGGGTGAGTGAGTGGGTGGGTGAGTGAGTGAGTGGGTGGGTGAGTGGGTGGGTGGGTGAGTGAGTGAGTGGGTGAGTGAGTGAGTGGGTGAGTGAGTGGGTGGGTGGGTGAGTGAGTGAGTGAGTGGGTGAGTGAGAGGGTGAGTGGGTGAGTGGGTGGGTGGGTGAGTGGGTGGGTGAGTGAGTGGGTGGGTGGGTGGGTGAGTGGGTGAGTGGGTGGGTGGGTGAGTGAGTGAGTGGGTGAGTGAGTGAGTGGGTGAGTGAGTGGGTGGGTGAGTGAGTGAGTGAGTGGGTGAGTGAGAGGGTGAGTGGGTGAGTGAGTGGGTGGGTGGGTGAGTGAGTGGGTGGGTGTGTGGGTGGGTGGGTGAGTGAGTGGGTGAGTGGGTGAGTGAGTGGGTGAGAGAGTGGGTGGGTGAGTGAGTGGGTGGGTGAGTGAGTGGGTGAGTGGGTGAGTGAGTGGGTGAGAGAGTGGGTGGGTGAGTGAGTGGGTGGGTGAGTGAGTGAGTGGGTGGGTGGGTGAGTGGGTGGGTGGGTGAGTGAGTGAGTGGGTGAGTGAGTGAGTGGGTGAGTGAGTGAGTGGGTGGGTGAGTGAGTGAGTGGGTGAGTGAGTGAGTGGGTGAGTGAGTGGGTGGGTGAGTGGGTGAGTGAGTGGGTGAGTGAGTGAGTGGGTGAGCGGGTGAGTGGGTGGGTGAGTGAGTGGGTGAGTGAGTTGGTGAGAGAGTGGGTAGGTGAGTGAGTGAGTGGGTGAGTGAGTGAGTGGGTGGCTGAGTGAGTGGGTGAGTGGGTGGGTGAGTGAGTGAGTGGGCGAGTGATTGAGTGGGTGGCTGAGTGAGTGGGTGGGTGGATGATTGAGTGGGCGAGTGGGTGAGTGAGTGAGTGGGTGAGTGGGTGGATGAGTGGGGAGTGGTGGTGCAGTGGTTAGCGCACTGTGTGTGTGTGGGGAGTGGTGGTGCAGTGGTTAGCGCACTGTGTGTGTGAGGAGTGGTGGTGCAGCGGTTAGCGCATTGTGTGAGTGGGGAGTGGTGGTGCAGTGGTTAGCGCACTGTGTGAGTGTGGGGAGTGGTGGTGCTGTGGTTAGCGCACTGTGTGTGTGTGTGGGGAGTGGTGGTGCAGTGGTTAGCGCACTGTGTGTGTGAGGAGTGGTGGTGCAGCGGTTAGCGCATTGTGTGAGTGGGGAGTGGTGGTGCAGTGGTTAGCGCACTGTGTGTGAGTAGGGAGTGGTGGTGCAGTGGTTAGCGCACTGTGTGAGTGTGGGGAGTGGTGGTGCAGTGGTTAGCGCACTGTGTGAGTGTGGGGAGTGGTGGTGCTGTGGTTAGCGCACTGTGTGAGTATGAGTGGTGGTGCAGTGGTTAGCGCACTGTGTGAGTGTGGGGAGTGGTGGTGCAGTGGTTAGCTCACTGTGTGTGAGTGGGGAGTGGTGGTGCAGTGGTTAGCGCACTGTGTGAGTATGAGTGGTGGTGCAGTGGTTAGCGCACTGTGTGTGTGTGGGGAGTGGTGGTGCAGTGGTTAGCGCACTGTGTGGGTGAGTGTGTGGGGAGTGGTGGTGCTGTGGTTAGCGCACTGTGTGAGTGTGGGGAGTGGTGGTGCAGTGGTTAGCGCACTGTGTGTGAGTGGGGAGTGGTGGTGCAGTGGTTAGCGCACTTTGTGTGTGTGTGGGGAGTGGTGGTGCAGTGGTTAGCGCACTGTGTGAGTGTGTGTGGGGAGTGGTGATGCAGTGGTTAGCGCACTGTGTGTGAGTGGGGAGTGGTGGTGCAGTGGTTAGCGCACTGTGTGAGTTTGTGGAGTGGTGGTGCAGTGGTTAGCGCACTGCGTGTGAGTAGGGAGTGGTGGTGCAGTGGTTAGCGCACTGTGTGAGTGTGTGTGGGGAGTGGTGGTGCAGTGGTTAGCGCACTGTGTGTGTGAGTGGGGAGTGGTGGTGCAGTGGTTAGCGCACTGTGTGTGAGTGGGAGTGGTGGTGCAGTGGTTAGCGCACTGTGTGTGAGTGGGGAGTGGTGGTGTAGTGGTTAGCGCACTGTGTGTGTGTGGGGAGTGGTGGTGCAGTGGTTAGCGCACTGTGTGTGTGTGTGGGGAGTGGTGGTGCAGTGGTTAGCGCACTGAGTGTGTGGAGTGGTGGTGCAGTGGTTAGCGCACTGTGTGTGAGTGGGGAGTGGTGGTGCAGTGGTTAGCGCACTGAGTGTGTGGAGTGGTGGTGCAGTGGTTAGCGCACTGTGTGTGAGTGAGTGGGGAGTGGTGGTGCAGTGGTTAGCGCACTGTGTGTGTGTGGGGAGTGGTGGTGCAGTGGTTAGCGCACTGTGTGTGTGGGGGGAGTGGTGGTGCAGTGGTTAGCGCATTGTGTGAGTGTGTGTGGGGAGTGGTGGTGCAGTGGTTAGCGCACTGTGTGTGTTGGAGTGGTGGTGCAGTGGTTAGCGCACTTAGTGTGTGGGAGTGGTGGTGCAGTGGTTAGCGCACTGTGTGTGAGTGGGGAGTGGTGGTGCAGTGGTTAGCGCACTGTGTGTGAGTGAGGAGTGGTGGTGCAGTGGTTAGCGCACTGTGTGGGTGAGTGGGGAGTGGTGGTGCAGTGGTTAGCGCACTGTGTGTGTGAGGAGTGGTGGTGCAGTGGTTAGCGCACTGTGTGAATGGGGAGTGGTGGTGCAGTGGTTAGCGCACTGTGTGTGAGGGAGTGGTGGTGCAGTGGTTAGCGCACTGTGTGAGTGGGGAGTGGTGGTGCAGTGGTTAGCGCACTGTGTGTGTGTGAGTGGGGAGTGGTGGTGCAGTGGTTAGCGCACTGTGTTTGAGGAGTGGTGGTGCAGTGGTTAGCGCACTGTGTGAGTGAGGAGTGGTGGTGCAGTGGTTAGCGCACTGTGTGTGTGTGTGTGAGTGGGAGTGGTGGTGCAGTGGTTAGCGCATTGTGTGAGTGGGGAGTGGTGGTGCAGTGGTTAGCGCACTGTGTGTGTGTGTGGGGATTGGTGGTGCAGTGGTTAGCGAACTGCGTGTGAGTAGGGAGTGGTGGTGCAGTGGTTAGCGCACTGTGTGTGTGAGTGGGGAGTGGTGGTGCAGTGGTTAGCGCATTGTGTGTGTGAGTGGGTGAGTGAGTGGGTGAGTGAGTGAGTGGGTGAGTGAGTGAGTGGGTGAGTGAGTAGGTGAGTGGTTGGGTGAGTGAGTAGGTGAGTGGGTGAGTCAGTGTGTGAGTGGGTGAGTGAGTGGGTGAGTGAGTGAGTAGGTGAGTGGGTGAGTAGGTGAGTGAGTGAGTGAGTAGGTCAGTGGGTGAGTAGGTGAGTAGGTGAGTGATTGGGTGAGTGAATAGGTGAGTGGGTGAGTAGGTGAGTGGGTATGTGAGTGGGTGAGTAGGTGAGTGAGTAGGTGAGTGGGTGAGTGGGTGAGTGAGTGAGTAGGTGAGTGAGTGAGTGAGTGGGTGAGTGAGTGGGTGAGTGAGTAGGTGAGTAGGTGAGTGAGTAGGTGAGTGAGTTGGTGAGTCAATGAGTGAGTAGGTGAGTAGGTGAGTGAGTGAGTGAGTAGGTGAGTGAGTTGGTGAGTGTGTAGGTGAGTATGTGATTGAGTAGGTGAGTGGGTGAGTGGGTAGGTGAGTGGGTGAGTAGGTGAGTGAGTAGGTGAGTGATTGGGTGAGTGGGTGAATAGGTGCGTAGGTCAGCGAGTATGTGAGTGGGTTAGTAGGTGAGTGGGTAGGTGAGTGGATTAGTAGGTGAGTAGGTCAGTGAGTAGGTGAGTGGGTAGGTGAGTGGGTTAGTAGGTGAGTAGGTCAGTGAGTAGGTGAGTGGGTAGGTGAGTGGGTTAGTAGGTGAGTAGGTGAGTGGGTAGGTGAGTGGGTGGGTAGGTGAGTAGGTGAGTGGGTAGGTGAGTGGGTGAGTAGGTGAGTGAGTTGGTGAGTAGGTGTGTGAGTAGGTGAGTGTGTAGGTGAGTAGGTGAGTGGGTGAGTAAGTGAGTGTGTGAGTGGGTGAGTAGGTGAGTGAGTGAGTGAGTAGGTGAATGGGTGAGTAGGTGAGTGAGTAGTTGAGTAGGTGAGTAGGTGAGTGAGTAGGTGAGTAGGTGAGTGAGTAGGTGAGTGGGTGGGTGAGTAGGTGAGTGAGTGGGTGAGTGAGTAGGTGAGTGAGTGGGTGAGTAGGTGAGTGAGTAGGTGAGTGAGTGGGTGAGTGGGTGGGTGAGTAGGTGAGTGAGTAGGTGAGTGAGTGGGTGAGTAGGTGAGTGAATAGGTGAGTGAGTAGGTGAGTGAGTAGGTGAGTAGGTGAGTGAATAGGTGAGTGAGTAGGTAAGTGAGTAGGTGAGTAGGTGAGTGAGTAGGTGAGTGAGTAGTTGAGTGTGTGAGTGAGTGGGTGAGTGAGTGGGTGAGTAGGTGATTAGGTGAGTGAGTGGGTGAGGGAGTGGGTGAGTAGGTGAGTGTGTGTAGGTGAGTGTGAGTAGGTGTGTGTAGGTGTGAGTGTGTGAGTAGGTGAGTGTGTGTTTGTGTGTGTAGGTGTGTGTAGGTGTGAGTGTGTTTAGGTGTGTAGGTGTGAGTGTGTAGGTGAGTGTGTGTGAGTGTGAGAGTGTGTAGGTGTGTGTGAGTGTGAGTAGGTGAGTGTGTGAGTAGGTTTGTAGGTGTGTGTGTGAGTGTGTGTGAGTGTGAGAGTGTGTGTAGGTGTGTGAGTAGGTGTGTGTAGGTGTGAGTGTGTAGGTGTGTGTAAGTGTGTGTGTGTGTAGGTGTGTGAGTAGGTGTGTGTAGGTGTGAATGTGTAGGTGTGTGTAGGTGTGTAGGTGAGTGTGAGTAGGTGTGAGTGTGTGTGTGAGTGAGTAGGTGTGTGAGTGTGTAGGTGAGTGTGAGTATGTGTGTAGGTGTGAGTGTGTAGGTGTGTAGGTGTGTAGGTGTGAGTGTGTAGGTGTGTGTAGGTGTGAGTGTGTGAGTGTGAGTAGGTGTGTGTAGCTGTGTAGGTGAGTGTGAGTAGGTGTGAGTGTGAGTGTGTGTGAGTGTGTAGGTGTGAGTGTGTGAGTGTGTAGGTGAGTGTGAGTAGGTGTGTGTAGGTGTGAGTGTGTGAGTGTGAGTAGGTGTGTGTAGGTGTGTAGGTGAGTGTGTGTAGGTGTGAGTGTGTGTGTGAGTGTGAGTGTGTGAGTGTGTGTAGGTGTGTGTAGGTGTGTAAGTGAGTGTGAGTAGGTGTGAGTGTGTAGGTGTGTGTGTGTGGGGAGCGATAGTGTAGCGGTTAGCGCTACGCTGCGCTATGAACCTGGCGACCCGGGTTCGATTCCCGCTCACGGCCAACACCAGTGACGATTATCTGAACCGGTCCCGGGCCTCCCCTAGGTCGACTCAGCCTCAAATGAGTACCTGGTGCGGTGTGTAAACATCGCCACTGGGGAGACAAAGGCGGCCGGGCGTGGTGCTGGCCACCCACCCCCTCGTGTACCGTTCCGGCCTTCATAGGTGCTCGCTAACAGCACTTGCCCCTACAGTCTGTTAAGGCTATATGGGGGATCTTTGTCTTCATCTTTGTGTAGGTGAGTGAGTGTGTGTAGGTGTGAGTGTGTAGGTGTGAATGTGTAGGTGTGTGTATGTGTGTAGGTGTGTGTAGGTGAGTGTGTGAGTGTGTGAGTGTGTGTAGGTGTGAGTGTGAGTAGGTGTGTGTGGGTGTGAGTGTGTGTGTAGGTGTGTGTAGGTGTGTGTAGGTGTGTGTAGGTGTGAGTGTGTGTGTGTAGGTGTGTGAGTGTGTGTGTAGGTGTGTGAGTGAGTGAGTGTGTGTGTAGGTGTGAGTGTGTGTGTGAGTGTGTGTGAGTGTGTGAGTGTGTGTGTAGGTGTGTGAGTGAGTGAGTGTGAGTGTGTGTGTAGGTGTGTGTAGGTGTGTGAGTGTGTGTGTAGGTGTGTGAGTGAGTGGGTGTGAGTGGGTGTGAGTGTGTGTGTAGGTGTGTGAGTAGGTGTGTGTAGGTGTGTGTAGGTGTGTGAGTGAGTGGGCGTGAGTGTGTGTGTAGGTGTGTGTAGGTGTGTGAGTAGGTGTGTGTAGGTGTGTGAGTGAGTGTGAGTGTGTGTGTGAGTGTGTGTGAGTGTGTGAGTGTGTGTGTAGGTGTGTGAGTGAGTGAGTGTGAGTGTGTGTGTAGGTGTGTGTAGGTGTGTGAGTGTGTGTGAGTGTGTGAGTGTGTGTGAGTGTGTAGGTGTGAGTGAGTGAGTGTGAGTGTGTGTGTAGGTGTGTGTGAGTGTGTGTGAGTGTGTAGGTGTGAGTGTGTGTGAGAAGGTGTGTGTAGGTGTGTAGGTGAGTGTGAGTAGGTGTGAGTGTGTGTGAGTGTGTAGGTGTGAGTGTGAGTGAGTGTGTAGGTGTGTGTGTAGGTGAGTGTGAGTAGGTGTGAGTGTGAGTGAGTGTGAGTAGGTGTGTAGGTGTGAGTGTGTGTAGGTGAGTGTGAGTGAGTGTGTGTGTAGGTGTCTGTAGGTGTGTAGGTGAGTGTGTGAGTGAGTGAGTGTGTGAGTGTGTAGGTGTGTGTGTGAGTGTGTGTGAGTGTGTAGGTGTGTGAGTGAGTGAGTGTGTAGGTGTGTAGGTGTGTGAGTGTGAGTGAGTGTGAGTGTGTGTGTAGGTGTGAGTGTGTGTGTGAGTGTGTGTGAGTGTGTGAGTGTATGTGTAGGTGTGTGAGTGAGTGAGTGTGAGTGTGTGTGTAGGTGTGTGTGAGTGTGTGAGTGTGTGTGAGTGAGTGTGTAGGTGTGTGAGTGTGTGTGAGTGAGTGTGAGTGTGTGTGTAGGTGTGTAGGTGAGTGAGTGTGTGTGTAGGTGTGTGAGTGAGTGTGTGTAGGTGTGTGTAGGTGTGTAGGTGAGTGTGTGTAGGTGTGAGTGTGTGTGTGAGTGTGAGTGAGTGTGTGTGAGTGTGTGTGAGTGTGTAGGTGTGAGTGTGTAGGTGTGAGTGTGTGTGTGTAGGTGTGTGAGTGAGTGTGTGTAGGTGTGAGTGTGTGTGTGAGTGTGTGAGTGTGTAGGTGAGTAGGTGAGTGAGTGTGTGTAGGTGTGAGTGAGTGTGTGAGTGTGTAGGTGTGTGTAGGTGTGAGTGTGAGTGTGTGTGTAGGTGTGTGTGAGTGTGTGTGAGTGAGTGTGAGTGTGTGTGTAGGTGTGTAGGTGAGTGAGTGTGTAGGTGTGTAGGTGTGTGAGTGAGTGAGTGTGTGAGTCGTCTGTGTGTAGGTGAGTGTGTAGGTGAGTAGGTGTGTAGGTGAGTGTGAGTAGGTGTGTGTAGGTGAGTGTGTAGGTGAGTGAGTGTGTGTAGGTGAGTGTGAGTAGGTGTGTGAGTGTGTGTGTAGGTGAGTGTGAGTGTGTAGGTGTGAGTGTGTGTAGGTGTGAGTGTGTGTAGGTGTGTGTGAGTGTGTGTGTAGGTGGGTGAGTGAGTGTGAGTGTGTAGGTGTGAGTGTGTTAGTGTGAGTGTGTGTTGGTGAGTGTGTAGGTGTGTAGGTGTGTGTGTGTAGGTGTGTGTAGGTGTGTGAGTGAGTGAGTGTAGGTGTGTAGGTGTGTGAGTGAGTGTGAGTGTGTGTGAGTGTGAGTGTGTAGGTGTGAGTGAGTGTGAGTGTGTGTGTGTGTGTAGGTGTGTAGGTGAGTGTGTGTGAGTGTGTAGGTGTGAGTAGGTGTGAGTGAGTGTGTAGGTGTCAGTGTGAGTGTGTGAGTGAGTAGGTGAGTGTGTGAGTGAGTGTGTAGGTGTGTGTAGGAGTGAGTGTGTAGGTGTGTGAGTGTGTGAGTGTGTAGGTGTGTAGGTGAGTGTGAGTGAGTGTGTAGGTGTGTGAGTGTGTGTGAGTAGTTGTGTGTAGGTGAGTGTGAGTAGGTGTGTGTGTAGGTGTGTGAGTAAGTGAGTAGGTGTGTAGGTGTGTGTAGGAGTGTGTGTGTGAGTGTGTAGGTGTGTGAGTGTGTGTGAGTAGTTGTGTGTAGGTGTGTGTAGGTGTGTGTGAGTGTGAGTGTGTAGGTGTGTGTGTGTGAGTGTGTAGGTGTCAGTGTGAGTGTGTGAGTGAGTAGGTGAGTGTGTAGGTGAGTGTGTTAGTGTGAGTGAGTGAGTGTGTGAGTGTGTGTAGGTGTGTGTAGGTGTGTAGGTGTGTGTGTGTGTAGGTGTGTGAGTGAGTGTGAGTGTGTGAGTGTGTAGGTGTGTAGGTGTGTGAGTGAGTGTGTAGGTGTCAGTGTGAGTGTGTGAGTGAGTAGGTGAGTGTGTGAGTGAGTGTGTAGGTGTGTGAGTGTGTGAGTGTGTAGGTGTGTAGGTGAGTGTGTGTAGGTGAGTGTGTAGGTGAGTGTGAGTGAGTGTGTAGGTGTGTGAGTGTGTGTGAGTAGTTGTGTGTAGGTGAGTGTGAGTAGGTGTGTGTGTAGGTGTGTGAGTAAGTGAGTAGGTGTGTAGGTGTGTGTAGGAGTGTGTGTGTGAGTGTGTAGGTGTGTGAGTGTGTGTGAGTAGTTGTGTGTAGGTGTGTGTGTGTAGGTGTGTGTAGGTGTGTGTGAGTGTGAGTGTGTAGGTGTCAGTGTGAGTGTGTGAGTGAGTAGGTGAGTGTGTGAGTGAGTGTGTAGGTGTGTGTAGGAGTGAGTGTGTAGGTGTGTGAGTGTGTAGGTGTGTAGGTGAGTGTGTGTAGGTGTGTGTGAGTGTGAGTGTGTAGGTGAGTGTGTAGGTGTGTGTGAGTGTGAGTGTGTGTTGGTGAGTGTGTAGGTGTGTAGGTGTGAGTGTGTAGGTGTGAGTGTGTGTAGGTGTGTGAGTGTGTGAGTGAGTGTGTAGGTGTGTAGGTGAGTGTGTGTAGGTGAGTGTGTAGGTGTGTGAGTGAGTGTGTAGGTGTGTAGGTGAGTGTGTGTAGGTGAGTGTGTTAGTGTGAGTGAGTGAGTGTGTGAGTGTGTTAGTGTGAGTGTGTGTTGGTGAGTGTGTAGGTGTGTAGGTGTGAGTGTGTAGGTGTGTGAGTGTGAGTGTGTGAGTGTGTGTGAGTGTGTGTGTGTAGGTGAGTGTGTGTAGGTGTGTAGGTGTGTGAGTGAGTGTGTGAGTCGTCTGTGTCTGGACCCCACCCAGGCGTCAGACTTCTCTCTAATGGATTTCGGGAGACGCTTGCCTCTTGAGTCTCACTCAGAGCCACCACCCACACACACACAGAGACAAAGCTCCCCCAGGTAGCCTCTAGCAGGCTGTAGGGGCAAGTGCTGTGACACACACACAGAGACAAAGCTCCCCCAGGTAGCCTGTAGCAGGGCTGTAGGGGCAAGTGGCTGTCACACAGACAGAGACAAAGCTCTCCCAGGTAGCCTCTAGCGGGCTGTAGGGGCAAGTGCTGTTACACAGACACAGACAAAGCTCCCCCAGGTAGCCTCTAGCGGGCTGTAGGGGCAAGTGCTGTGACACACACAGACACAGGCAAAGCGCCCCCAGGTAGGCTCCTGTAGGCTGTAGGGGCAAGTGTTGTCACACACACAGACAAAGCTCCCCCAGGTAGCCTCTAGCAGGGCTGTAGGGGCAAGTGCAGTTACACCAACACAGACACAGACAAAGCTCCCCCAGGTAGCCTCTAGCAGGGCTGTAGGGGCAAGTGTTGTCACACAGGCAAAGCTCCCCCAGGTAGCCTCTTGAGTCTCACTCAGAGCCACCACCCACACACACACAGAGACAAAGCTCCCCCAGGTAGCCTCTAGCAGGCTGTAGGGGCAAGTGCAGTGTCACCCACACACACACAGACAAAGCTCCCCCAGGTAGCCTCTAGCAGGCTGTAGGGGCAAGTGCTGTGACACACACACAGAGACAAAGCTCCCCCAGGTAGCCTCTTGAGTCTCACTCAGAGCCACCACCCACACACACACAGAGACAAAGCTCCCCCAGGTAGTCTCTAGCAGGGCTGTAGGGGCAAGTGCTCTTACTCACACAGACACAGACAAAGCTCCCCCAGGTAGCCTCTAGCAGGGCTGTAGGGGCAAGTGCTGTTACTCACACAGACAAAGCTCCCCCAGGTAGCCTCTAGCAGGGCTGTAGGGGCAAGTGCTGTTACTCACACAGACAAAGCTCCCCCAGGTAGCCTGTGGCAGGGCAGTAGGGGCAAGTGCTGTCACACAGACAAAGCTCCCCCAGGTGCCTGTGGCAGGGCAGTAGGGGCAAGTGCTGTCACACAGACAATGCGCCCCCAGGTAGCCTCCAGTAAGGTGTAGCGGCAAGTGCTGTTACACAGACAAAGCTACCCCAGGTAGCCTCCAGTAGGCTGGAGGGGCAAGTGCTGTTACCCACACACACAGACAAAGCTCCCCCAGGTAGCCTGTGGCAGGACAGTAGGGGCAAGTGCTGTTACTCACACAGACACAGACAAAGCTCTCCCAGGTAGCCTTCAGCAGGCTGCAGAGTCAAATGCTGTCACACTCAAAGAGGCACCCACTCACCCACCCACTCATTGACTCACCCACCCGCCCACTCATCCACTTACATATCCACCCACCAAATCACTCACTCACCAGCTCAATCACCCACTCACCCACTTACTCATGCACTCACTCACCCACTGACTCAATCACTCACCAACTCACCCACCCAGTCACGTTCTGACTCACTCACCCACTTACTCACCCAGTCACTTACTGACTCACCCACCGACTCACCCATTCACTCACCCATTCACTCACCCATTCACTCGCTCGCCCAGTCAGTCAGTCAGTCACTCACTCACACACTCACTCACTCACTCACCCACCCACCCACTCACCCACCCACTCACCTATTCACTCACCCACCCACTCACCCAGTCACTTACTGACTCACCCACCGACTCACCCATTCACTCACCCATTCACTCACCCGTTCACTGAGCCATTCACTCACCCACTCACCCATTCACTCACCCACCCACTCACCCAGTCATTTACTGACTCACCCACCCACTCACCCATTCACTCACCCATCCACTCACCCATTCACTCACTCACCCACCCACTCACCCAGTCACTTACTGACTCACCCACCCACTCACCCATTCACTCATCCATTCACTCACCCATTCACTCACCCACCCATTCACTCACTGGCCCAGTCAGTCAGTCACTCACACACTCACCAACACACTCACCCACCCATTCACTCACCCATTCATTAACCCATTCACTGACCCACACACTCACCCACCCATTCACTCACCCACCCACTCACCCAGTCACTTACTGACTCACCCACCCACTCACCCATTCACTCATCCATTCACTCACCGATTCACTCACTGGCCCAGTCAGTCAGTCACTCACACACTCACCCACACACTCAACCACCCATTCACTCACCCATTCATTAACCCATTCACTCACCCACACACTCACCCACCCATTCACTCACCCACCCACTCACCCAGTCACTTAGTGACTCACACACACACACACAGTGCGCTAACCACTGCACCACCACTCCCCACTCACACACACAGTGCGCTAACCACTGCACCACCACTCCTCACTCACACACAGTGCGCTAACCACTGCACCACCACTCCCCACTCACACACACACAGTGCGCTAACCACTGCACCACCACTCCCCACACTCACACACAGTGCGCTAACCACTGCACCACCACTCCCCACACACACTCACACAGTGCGCTAACCACTGCACCACCACTCCCCACACACACACAGTGCGCTAACCACTGCACCACCACTCCTCACTCACTCACACAGTGCGCTAATCACTGCACCACCACTCCCAACTCACACACACAGTGCGCTAACCACTGCACCACCACTCCCTACACACACACAGTGCGCTAACCACTGCACCACCACTCCTCACACACACACAGTGCGCTAATCACTGCACCACCACTCCCAACTCACACACACAGTGCGCTAACCACTGCACCACCACTCACCTACACACACACAGCGCTAACCACTGCACCACCACTCCCCACTCACACACACAGTGCGCTAACCACTGTGCCAGGCTAGGTGCATGAGGCGGAGGTCACGTGACAGACCGTGCAGGTGCCATGGGTTGACTGCCTGAGATGACTGCACCAAAAAACGTCACCCCCCACCTCACCCCTCCCCTCCACCCCTCCCCCCACTCCCCCCCCTCTCCCCCCCTCTCTCTCCCAACTTCGTCTGATGTTCGTTCAGCGGTGCGAGCTGACAACCCTCAGCCTCAACTAATTAGCGACTCATCCACCCGAGATCCCATTAATCACGGACCCATACACACAGAGACCTATAGACTTACACAGAGACCCATCACACAGAGACCCATAGACTTACACAGAGACCCACAGACTTACACACAGAGACCCATACACACAGAGACCTATAGACTTACACAGAGACCCATAGACTTACACAGAGACCCATAGACTTACACAGAGACCCACAGCCTCAACTAATTAGCGACTCATCCACCCGAGATCCCATTAATCACGGACCCATACACACAGAGACCTATAGAAACCCATAGACACACAGAGACCCATAGACTTACACACAGAGACCCACAGACTCACCACACAGAGACCTACAGACTCACCACACAGACACCCATACACACAGAGATCCACACACTCACCACACACACTCATCACACAGAGACCCACAGCCTCAACTAATTAGCGACTCATCCACCCGAGATCCCATTAATCACGGACCTATAGACACACAGACCTATAGACTTACACAGAGACCCATCACACAGAGACCCATAGACTTACACAGAGACCCATCACACAGAGACCCATAGACTTACACAGAGACCCATAGACACACACAGAGACACACAGAGACCTATAGACTTACACAGAGACCCATAGCTTACACAGAGACCCATAGACACACACAGAGACCCACACACTCACCACACAGAGACCCATAGACTTACACAGAGACCCATCACACAGAGACACACAGAGACCTATAGACTTACACAGAGACCCACAGACTTACACACAGAGACCCACAGCCTCAACTAATTAGCGACTCATCCACCCGAGATCCCATTAATCACGGACCCATACACACAGAGACCTATAGACTTACACAGAGACCCATAGAAACCCATAGCCACACAGAGACCCATAGACTTACACAGAGACCCATCACACAGAGACCCATAGACTCACACAGAGACCCATCACACAGAGACCCATCACACAGAGACCCATAGACACACACAGCGACTCATCCACCCGAGATCCCATTAATCACGGACCCATACACACAGAGACATATAGACTTACACAGAGACCCATCACACAGAGACCCATAGACATACACAGAGACCCACAGACACACACAGAGACCCATAGACTTACACAGAGACCCATCACACAGAGACCCATAGACTTACACAGAGACCCACAGACTCACACACAGAGACCCATAGACACACACAGAGACCCATAGACTTACACAGAGATCCATCACACAGAGACCCATAGACTCACACAGAGACCCATAGACTTACACAGAGACACACAGAGACCCATAGACTTACACAGAGACCCATCACACAGAGACCCATTGACTTACACAGAGACCCATCACACAGAGACCCATAGGCTCACACAGAGACCCATCACACAGAGACCCATAGACTTACACAGAGACCCACAGAGACCCATAGACACACAGAGAGACCCATAGACACACACACAGACCCACAGAAACCCATAGACACACCACACAGAGATCCATAGACTTACACAGAGACCCATAGACTCACACAGAGACCCACACACTCTCACACAGAGACCCACAGCCTCAACTAATTAGCGACTCATCCACCCGAGATCCCATTAATCACGGACCCATACACACAGAGACATATAGACTTACACAGAGACCCATCACACAGAGACCCATAGACTTACACAGAGACCCACAGACACACACAGAGACCCATAGACTTACACAGAGACCCATTACACAGAGACCCATAGACTTACACAGAGACCCATAGACTTACACAGAGACCCATAGACTTACACAGAGACCCATAGACACACACAGAGACCCATAGACACACACAGAGACTCATCACACAGAGACCCATAGACTCACACAGAGACACATCACACAGAGACCCATAGACTTACACAGATACCCACAGCCTCAACTAATTAGCGACTCATCCACCCGAGATCCCATTAATCACGGACCCATACACACAGAGACATATAGACTTACACAGAGACCCATCACACAGAGACGCATAGACTTACACAGAGAGACCCATACACACACAGAGACCTATAGACTTATAGACCCGCAGACTCCCACAGAGACTCATAGACACACACAGAGACCCAATGACTCACATAGAAACCCACAGACTTCACACACACACAGAGACCCATAGACTACACACACAGAGACCCATAGACTCACACAGAGACCCATAGACTCACCACACAGATACCCGCAGACTCACCACACAGAGACCCACAGACTCACCACACAGAGACCCATAGACTCACCACACAGAGACCCATAGACTCACCACACAGAGACCCATAGACTCACCACACAGACACCCATAGACACACAGACACCCATAGACTCACCACACAGAGACCCATAGACACACACAGAGACCCATAGACTCACCACACAGAGACCCACAGACTCACTACACAGACACCCATAGACACACACAGAGACCCATAGACTCACCACACAGAGACCCATACACACAGAGACCCATAGACTCACCACACAGAGACCCATAGACTCATCACACAGACACCCATAGACACACACAGAGACCCACAGCCTCAACTAAGTAGCGACTCATCCACCCGAGATCCCATTAATCACGGACCCATACACACAGAGAGACACAGAAACCCATAGACTCACCACACAGAGACACACACACACAGACCCATAGACACACACAGAGACCCATAGACTCACTACACAGAGACCCACAGACTCACCACACAGAGACCCATAGACTTACACAGAGACCCACAGACTCACCACACAGAGACCCACAGACTCACCACACAGAGACCCATAGACTTACACAGAGACCCACAGACTCACCACACAGAGACCCACAGCCTCAACTAATTCCGACTCATCCACCCCAGATCCCATTAATCACGGACCCATACACACAGAGACCCATAGAAACCCATAGACTTACACAGAGACCCGTAGAATTACACAGAGATCCATCACACAAAGACCCATACACACACAGAGACACACACACAGAGACCCATAGACTTACACAGAGACCCATAGAAACCCATAGCCACACAGAGACCCATAGACTTACACAGAGACCCATCACACAGAGACCCATAGACTCACACAGAGACCCATCACACAGAGACCCATCACACAGAGACCCATAGACACACACAGCGACTCATCCACCCGAGATCCCATTAATCACGGACCCATACACACAGAGACATATAGACTTACACAGAGACCCATCACACAGAGACCCATAGACATACACAGAGACCCACAGACACACACAGAGACCCATAGACTTACACAGAGACCCATCACACAGAGACCCATAGACTTACACAGAGACCCACAGACTCACACACAGAGACCCATAGACACACACAGAGACCCATAGACTTACACAGAGATCCATCACACAGAGACCCATAGACTCACACAGAGACCCATAGACTTACACAGAGACACACAGAGACCCATAGACTTACACAGAGACCCATCACACAGAGACCCATTGACTTACACAGAGACCCATCACACAGAGACCCATAGGCTCACACAGAGACCCATCACACAGAGACCCATAGACTTACACAGAGACCCACAGAGACCCATAGACACACAGAGAGACCCATAGACACACACACAGACCCACAGAAACCCATAGACACACCACACAGAGATCCATAGACTTACACAGAGACCCATAGACTCACACAGAGACCCACACACTCTCACACAGAGACCCACAGCCTCAACTAATTAGCGACTCATCCACCCGAGATCCCATTAATCACGGACCCATACACACAGAGACATATAGACTTACACAGAGACCCATCACACAGAGACCCATAGACTTACACAGAGACCCACAGACACACACAGAGACCCATAGACTTACACAGAGACCCATTACACAGAGACCCATAGACTTACACAGAGACCCATAGACTTACACAGAGACCCATAGACTTACACAGAGACCCATAGACACACACAGAGACCCATAGACACACACAGAGACTCATCACACAGAGACCCATAGACTCACACAGAGACACATCACACAGAGACCCATAGACTTACACAGATACCCACAGCCTCAACTAATTAGCGACTCATCCACCCGAGATCCCATTAATCACGGACCCATACACACAGAGACATATAGACTTACACAGAGACCCATCACACAGAGACGCATAGACTTACACAGAGAGACCCATACACACACAGAGACCTATAGACTTACACAGAGACCCACAGAGACACATAGACACACAGAGAGACCCACAGACTCACCACATAGAGACCCACAGACTCACCACACAGAGACCCACAGACTCACCACACAGAGACCCATAGACTCATCAGACAGAGACCCAAAGACTCACCACACAGATACCCGCAGACTCACCACACAGAGACCCACAGACTCACCACACAGAGACCCATAGACTCACCACACAGAGACCCATAGACTCACCACACAGAGACCCATAGACTCACCACACAGACACCCATAGACACACAGACACCCATAGACTCACCACACAGAGACCCATAGACACACACAGAGACCCATAGACTCACCACACAGAGACCCACAGACTCACTACACAGACACCCATAGACACACACAGAGACCCATAGACTCACCACACAGAGACCCATACACACAGAGACCCATAGACTCACCACACAGAGACCCATAGACTCATCACACAGACACCCATAGACACACACAGAGACCCACAGCCTCAACTAAGTAGCGACTCATCCACCCGAGATCCCATTAATCACGGACCCATACACACAGAGAGACACAGAAACCCATAGACTCACCACACAGAGACACACACACACAGACCCATAGACACACACAGAGACCCATAGACTCACTACACAGAGACCCACAGACTCACCACACAGAGACCCATAGACTTACACAGAGACCCACAGACTCACCACACAGAGACCCACAGACTCACCACACAGAGACCCATAGACTTACACAGAGACCCACAGACTCACCACACAGAGACCCACAGCCTCAACTAATTCCGACTCATCCACCCCAGATCCCATTAATCACGGACCCATACACACAGAGACCCATAGAAACCCATAGACTTACACAGAGACCCGTAGAATTACACAGAGACCCATCACACAAAGACCCATACACACACAGAGACACACACACAGAGACCCATAGACTTACACAGAGACCCATAGACTTACACAGAGACCCATAGACACACACAGAGACCCACACACTCACCACACAGAGACCCATCACACAGAGACCCACACACAGACACCCATACACACAGAGACACGCACAGAGACCCACAGCCTCAACTAATTAGCGACTCATCCACCCGAGATCCCATTAATCACGAACCCATACACACACAGAGAGACACATAAACCCATAGACTCACCACACAGAGACCCATAGACTTAAACAGAGACCCATATACGCACCACACAGAGACCCATCACACAGAGACCCATAGACTCACCACACAGAGACCCACAGAGACCCATAGACTTACACAGAGAGACCCACACACTCACCACACAGACCCACACAGAGACCCATAGACACACCACACAGAGACCCACAGCCTCAACTAATTAGCGACTCATCCACCCGAGATCACATTAATCACGGACCCATACACACAGAGACACACACACTCACCACACAGAGACCCATAGATACCCATAGACACACACAGAGACCCATAGACACACACAGAGACCCATCACACAGAGACTCATAGACACACACAGAGACCCACACACTCACCACACAGAGACCCATCACACAGAGACCCATCACACAGAGACCCATAGACACACACAGAGACCCATAGACACACACAGAGACCGACACACTCACCACAGACACCCTCACAATCATTACACAGAGAGACCCATCACACAGAGACCCATAGACACTCCACACAGAGACCCACAGCCTCAACTAATTAGCGACTCATCCACCCGAGATCACATTAATCACGGACCCATACACACAGAGACACACACACTCACCACACAGAGACCCATAGATACCCATAGACACACACAGAGACCCATAGACACACACAGAGACCCATCACACAGAGACCCACAGAGACCCATAGACTTACACAGAGACCCATCACACAGAGACCCATAGACACACACAGAGACCCATAGACACACACAGAGACCCATCACACAGAGACCCATAGACACACACAGAGACACACACACTCACCACACAGAGACCCATAGATACCCATAGACACACACAGAGACCCATAGACACACACAGAGACCCATCACACAGAGACCCATAGACACACACAGAGACCCACACACTCACCACACAGAGACCCATCACACAGAGACCCATCACACAGAGACCCATAGACACACACAGAGACCCATCACACAGAGACCCATAGACACACACAGAGACCCACACACTCACCACACAGAGACCCATCGCACAGAGACCCATCACACAGAGACCCATAGACACACACAGAGACCCATCACACAGAGACCCATAGACACACACAGAGACCCATAGACACACACAGAGACCCATAGACACACACAGAGACCCATAGAGATACACAGAGACCCATAGACACACACAGAGACCCATAGACACACACAGAGACCCATAGACACACACAGAGACCCACACACTCACCACACAGACACCCTCACACCCATTACACAGAGAGACCCATCACACAGAGACCCATAGACACACTCACACAGAGACCCACAGACTCACCACACAGACACCCACACACCAACCACATAGACACCCACAGACTCACCACACAGACACCCACAGACTCACCACACAGAGACCCACAGACTCACCACACAGAGACCCACACACTCACCACACAGAGACCCACACACTCACCACACAGAGACTCACACACTCACCACACAGAGACCCATAGACTCACCACACAGACACCTACAGACTCACCACACAGAGATCCACAGACTCACCACACAGACACCCACAGACTCACCACACAGAGACCCACACACTCACCACACAGAGACCCACACACTCACCACACAGAGACCCATAGACTCACCACACAGACACCCACAGACTCACCACACAGACACCCACAGCCTCACTCACACAGAGACCCATAGACTCACCACACAGACACCCACAGACTCACCACACAGACACCCACAGCCTCACTCACACAGAGACCCACAGACTCACCACACAGAGACCCACAGACTCACCACACAGACACCCACAGACTCACCCACACAGAGACCCACAGACTCACCACACAGAGGCCCATAGACTCACCACACAGAGACCCACAGACTCACCACACAGAGACCCACAGACTCACCACACAGAGACCCACAGACTCACCACACAGATACCCATAGACTCTCCACACAGAGACCCACAGACTCACCAGAGACCCACAGACTCACCACACAGAGACCCACAGACTCACCACACAGAGACCCACAGACTCACCACACAGATACCCATAGACTCACCACACAGAGACCCATAGACTCTCCACACAGAGACCCACAGACTCACCAGAGACCCACAGACTCACCACACAGAGACCCACAGACTCACCACACAGAGACCCATAGACTCACCACATAGAGACCCACAGACTCTTCACACAGAGACCCATAGACTCACCACACAGAGACCCATAGACTCCCCACACAGAGACCCACAGACTCACCACACAGACACCCACAGACTCACCACACAAAGACCCACAGACTCACCACACAGAGACCCATAGACTCACCACACAGACACCCACAGACTCACCACACAGAGATCCACAGACTCACCACACAGAGACCCACAGACTCACCACACAGACACCCACAGACTCACCACACAGACACCCACAGACTCACCACACAGAGACCCACACACCAACCACACAGACACCTACAGACTCACCACACAGACACCCACAGACTCACCACACAGAGACCCACAGACTCACCACACAGAGACCCACACACTCACCACACAGAGACCCACACACTCACCACACAGAGACCCATAGACTCACCACACAGACACCCACAGACTCACCACACAGAGATCCACAGACTCACCACACAGAGACCCACAGACTCACCACACAGACACCCACAGCCTCACCATACAGAGACCCACAGACTCACACAGAGACCCACAGACTCACCACACAGACACCCACAGACTCACCACACAGAGACCCACAGACTCACCACACAGAGACCCACAGACTCACCACACAGAGACCCACAGACTCTCCACACACAGAGACCCACAGACTAACCACACAGAGACCCACACACTCACCAAACAGAGACCCACAGACTCACCACACAGAGACCCACAGACTCACCACACAGAGACCCACAGACTCACACAGACACACACACAGACATCCACAGACCCACAGACTCACACAGACACACACAGGCATTCACAGACTCACCACCACACAGAGACACACACACAGACACACACAGACTCACCACCACACAGAGACACACACACAGACACACACAGACTCACCACCACACACAGAGACACACACAAAGACATCCACAGACTCACCACCCCACACAGAGACACACACACAGACACCCACAGACTCACCACCACCACACAGAGACACACACACAGACACCCACAGACTCACCACCACACACAGAGACACACACACAGACACCCACAGACTCACCACCACACACAGAGACACACACACAGACACCCACAGACTCACCACCACACACAGAGACACACACACAGACACCCACAGACTCACCACCACCACACAGAGACACAGACACAGACACCCACAGACTCACCACCACACAGAGACACACACAGACACCCACAGACTCACCACCACACAGAGACACACACACAGACACCCACAGACTCACCACCACACACAGAGACACACACACAGACACCCACAGACTCACCACCACACACAGAGACACACACACAGACACCCACAGACTCACCACCACACACAGAGACACACACACAGACACCCACAGACTCACCACCACACACAGAGACACACACACAGACACCCACAGACTCACCACCACACACAGAGACACACACACAGACACCCACAGACTCACCACCACCACACAGAGACACAGACACAGACACCCACAGACTCACCACCACACAGAGACACACACACAGACACACACAGACTCACCACCACACACAGAGACACACACACAGACACACACAGACTCACCACCACACACAGAGACACACACACAGACACCCACAGACTCACCACCACACAGAGACACAGACACACACAAACTCACCACCACACAGAGACACACACAGACACCCACAGACTCACCACCACACAGAGACACACACACAGACACCCACAGACTCACCACCACACACAGAGACACACACACAGACACCCACAGACTCACCACCACACAGAGACACAGACACACACAAACTCACCACCACACAGAGACACACACACAGACACCCACAGACTCACCACCACACAGAGACACACACACAGACACCCACAGACTCACCACCACACAGAGACAGTCCAAGATGGAACAGATGAGGATTACCGCCCCCTCACCCCCTTAGCCTAAGGCTCCACTCTCCACAGTGACTCTGAAACAAGCGATCCGTCTTGACAGGCTGATATCCGTCGGGATTTAGAGACTCACTTTACTCCACCCTCCCTCTATCCCAACTTTTTCCCCCTCTCTCTCTCTCGCTCACTCACTCACTCTCTCACTAAGGGCCTCTTAAATTATTTTTTTCAGCACAGTTTCATTCATTAGTTTAAATAGCCCACGTGAGCCACGCGTCTCTTTGCTCGTGGTTGCGAGCGGGACGAGAAACGGCAGACGAATTTGACGTCTTGAAGCGGATGTTTCGGGCAAATATCCAGTGGTGGTGATGGTGGGTGGGTGGGTTGGTGGGTGGGTGGGTTGGTGGGTGGGTGGAGCGGGGAAAACTCAAACGAAAAAAAATTAACCCCGGCAAAAAGTCTTTCCAGATTTTTTTTTGTCATCATGAAGAAACACAAATTTGAGAGACATCGCGTTTCAACGCAGCCCCGTTCGCGATATCTCTGCCCCGCATATCGGTGATGCGAGTCAAAGAATCATCACACAAACGGGAGAGGAAAAATATTGATTTGAAGCTTTCGCTACCGCAGGGATTCATAGTCTTGGGATCTTTGGGTAAAGTCACCACCACCACCACCACGTGGAATGGGGAAACAATAAAATGGTAAAATATAAAACAATAAAATTATTATTCTTGGTTCTTTGGGTAAAGTCACGTAGAAGGGAAACAATAAAATATTAAAAATATAAAACAATAAAATTATTATTCTTGGTTCTTTGGGTAAAGTCACGTAGAAGGGAAACAATAAAATATTAAAAATATAAAACAATAAAATTATTATTCTTGGTTCTTTGGGTAAAGTCACCACCACGTAGAAGGGAAACAATAAAATAATAAAAATATAAAACAATAAAATTATTATTCTTGGTTCTTTTGGTAAAGTCACCACCACGTAGAAGGGAAACAATAAAATATTAAAAATATAAAACAATAAAATTATTATTCTTGGTTCTTTGGGTAAAGTCACCACCACGTAGAAGGGAAACAATAAAATAATAAAAATATAAAACAATAAAATTATTATTCTTGGTTCTTTGGGTAAAGTCACCACCACGTAGAAGGGAAACAATAAAATAATAAAAATATAAAACAATAAAATTATTATTCTTGGTTCTTTGGGTAAAGTCACCACCACGTAGAAGGGAAACAATAAAATAATAAAAATATAAAACAATAAAATTATTATTCTTGGTTCTTTGGGTAAAGTCACCACCACGTAGAAGGGAAACAATAAAATAATAAAAATATAAAACAATAAAATTATTATTCTTGGTTCTTTGGGTAAAGTCACCACCACGTAGAAGGGAAACAATAAAATAATAAAAATATAAAACAATAAAATTATTATTCTTGGTTCTTTGGGTAAAGTCACCACCACGTAGAAGGGAAACAATAAAATAATAAAAATATAAAACAATACAATTATTATTCTTGGTTCTTTGGGTAAAGTCACCACCACGTAGAAGGGAAACAATAAAATAATAAAAATATAAAACAATAAAATTATTATTCTTGGTTCTTTGGGTAAAGTCACCACCACGTAGAAGGGAAACAATAAAATAATCAAAATATAAAACAATAAAATTATTATTCTTGGTTCTTTGGGTAAAGTCACGTAGAAGGGAAACAATAAAATAATAAAAATATAAAACAATAAAATTATTATTCTTGGTTCTTTGGGTAAAGTCACCACCACGTAGAAGGGAAACAATAAAATAATAAAAATATAAAACAATAAAATTATTATTCTTGGTTCTTTGGGTAAAGTCACCACCACGTAGAAGGGAAACAATAACATAATAAAAATATAAAACAATAAAATTATTATTCTTGGTTCTTTGGGTAAAGTCACCACCACGTAGAAGGGAAACAATAAAATAATAAAAATATAAAACAATAAAATTATTATTCTTGGTTCTTTGGGTAAAGTCACCACCACGTAGAAGGGAAACAATAAAATAATAAAAATATAAAACAATAAAATTATTATTCTTGGTTCTTTGGGTAAAGTCACCACCACGTAGAAGTGAAACAATAAAATAATAAAAATATAAAAAATAAAATTATTATTCTTGGTTCTTTGGGTAAAGTCACCACCACGTAGAAGGGAAACAATAAAATAATAAAAATATAAAACAATAAAATTATTATTCTTGGTTCTTTGGGTAAAGTCACCACCCAAAGAACCAAGAATGGGTAAAGTCACCACCCAAAGAACCAAGAATAATAATTTTATTGTTTTATATTTTTATTATTTTATTGTTTCCCTTCTAACGTGGTGGTGACTTTACCCAAAGAACCAAGAATATTAATTTTATTGTTTTATATTTTTATTATTTTATTGTTTCCCTTCTAACGTGGTGGTGACTTTACCCAAAGAACCAAGAATATGAACCAAATTTAGATTTAAACTTACCGGGCCAATTCTGTAACTACCGACAAACATTACGTGGCCAAGCCTGAACAATCAACGCATCAACGGTGATCACAGGAACGGTGATCACAAAACCTGCGATTAAAATCTCCACATGTACATTGAGGGAATGACGCATTTGATCCCCTGCTGATTTTCTACGTTTGCCCACTGACGAATTTTAATGATCAGCCTATGATTTCAACGGTAGGTTGATCGAGTTTTGCCAAACGTCAGCCTCGAAACCTTCACGACTTGGAGAAGATCTGCAAAGAGGAGTGGGACAAAATCCCTCCTGAGATGTGTTGCAAACCTGGTGGCCAGCTACCAGAAACGTCTGACCTCTGTGATTGCCAACAAGGGGTTTTGCCACCAAGTACTAAGTCGTGTTTTGCAGAGAGGGGTCAAATGCTGATTTCCCTCGTTAAAATGCAAATCAATTGATAACATTTTTTGGCATGCGTTTTTCTGGATTTTGTTGTTGTTATTCTGTCACTCACTGTTCGAATAAACCTACCGTTAAAATTATAGACTGATCATTTCTTTGTCAGTGGGCAAACGTACAAAATCAGCAGGGGATCAAATACTTTTTTCCCTCACTGTACACTACACTATACACTACACTATACACTACACTATACACTACACTATACACTACACTATACACTACACTATACACTACACTATACACTATACACTACACTATACACTACACTATACACTACACTATACACTACACTATACACTACTATACACTACTACACTATACACTACACTATACACAACAATATACACTACACTATACACTACAATATACAGTACACTATACAGTACACTATACACTACAATATACACTACACTATACACTACAATATACAGTACACTATACACTACAATATACAGTACACTATACACTAGAATATACACTACACTGTACACTACACTATACACTACACTATACACTACACTATACAGTACACTATACACTACAATATACACTACACTATACACTACAATATACACTACACTACTATACACTACACTATACACTACCATTATACACTACACTACACACTACACTATACACGAGTAGTAGTGTATAGTGTAGTGTATAGTGTAGTGTGTAGTGTAGTGTATAGTGTAGTGTAGTGTATAGTGTAGTGTGTAGTGGTACTGTACAGTGTAGTGTATAGTGTAGTATATAGTGTAGTGTATAGTGGTGGTGTATAGTGTTGTGTATAGTGTAGTGTATAGTGTAGTGTATAGTGCAGTGTATGGTGTAGTGCATAGTGGTAGTGTATAGTGTAGTGTATAGTAGTGTATAGTGTAGTGTATAGTGTAGTGTATAGAGTAGTGTATAGTAGTGTATAGTAGTGTATAGTGTAGTGTATAGTGTAGTGTATAGTGGTAGTGTAGTGTATAGTGGTAGTGTAGTGTATAGTAGTGTATAGTGTAGTAGTGTATAGTATAGTGTATAGTGTAGTGTATAGTGTAGTAGTGTATAGTGTAGTGTATAGTGTAGTAGTGTACAATGTAGTGTATAGTGTAGTGTATAGTGTATAGTATAGTGTTTAGTAGTGTATAGTGTAGTGGATAGTAGTGTAGTGTGTAGTGGAGAGAGAGAGAGAGAGAGAGAGACAGAGAGAGACAGAGAGACACACAGACAGAGACAGATAGACACACAGACAGACACAGACACACACAGATACACACAGAGATAGAGACACAGAGACAAATAGAGACAGAGACACAGACAGAGAGAGAGAGACAGAGAGAGACAGAGAGACACACACACAAAGACAGAGACACAGAGACACAGAGAGAGACAGAGAAAGACAGAGAGACACACACACAAAGACAGAGACACAGAGACAGAAACAGAGATACACACACAGAGACAGAGACACTGAGACAGAGACACACAAAGGGACAGAGAGAGACAGAGACACACACACAGAGAGACAGAGAGACAGAGAGACACACACACAGAGACACACAGAGACACACAGAGAGAGACACACACAGAGACAGAGACACACAGAGACAGAGAGACACACAGAGAGAGAGACACACAGACAGAGATACACAGAGAGAGAGAGAGACTCACACAGAGACACACAGAGAGAGACACACACAGAGACACACAGAGACAGAGAGACACACAGAGACAGAGACACAGAGAGAGAGAGACACACAGAGACACACAGAGAGAGACACACACAGAGACACACAGAGACAGAGAGACACACAGAGACAGAGACACAGAGAGAGAGACACACACAGAGACACAGAGACACACAGAGAGAGAGACACACAGAGACAGAGACACAGAGAGAGACAAACAGAGGGACAGAGACACAGAGACACACAGAGACAGAGACACAGAGAGAGAGACACACAGAGAGACACACAGAGACAGAGACACACAAAGGGACAGAGAGAGACAGAGACATGCATACAGAGACACAGAGAGAGGGAGACACACACAGAGACACAGAGAGACACACACAGAGACATACACACAGAGACACACACACAGAGAGAGACACACACACAGAGACACATAGAGAGACACACAGAGAGAGACACACACACAGAGACACACAGAGACACACACAGAGAGAGACACACAGACAGAGACACACTGAGAGAGACACACACAGAGACACAGAGAGACACACACAGAGACATACACACAGAGACACAGAGAGACACACACACACAGACACAGAGAGAGAGACACACACACAGAGACACAGAGAGACACACACACAGAGACACAGAGAGACACACACAGAGACAGAGAGAGACACACACACAGAGACACAGAGAGAGACACACACACAGAGACACAGAGAGACACAGGCTGATGCTTTGTGTTGTAACCCGGGTGAGGGTTTAAGGGAGAGAATCGTGGTTGTGGTGATGATGGTGTCCTAAATCAACAATGGAGCTTGCACATAAAAGAGTGGGGGGAGAGTGGGGGGGTAAGAGAGAGTTAATTATATCACACACACACATACATACACACAGACACACACACCTACACACACACCTACACACACACCTACACACAGACATACACACACACTCACACACACACACACCCACACACACACCTACATACAGACACACAGACACACACACAGACACACACACACCTACATACACACAGACACACACACACAGACACACAGACACACCTACACACACACCTACACACAGACACACAGACACACAGACACAAACACACACACACAGCTACACACACACAGCCACACACAGATACACCTACACACACACACAGACACACACACAGACACACACACACACACATCTACACACACACAGACACACACAGACACACACACTGACACACCTACACACACACATACACAGACATACACACAGACACACACACAGACACACCTACACACACATACACAGACATACACACAGACACACACACACATCTACACACACACAGACACACACAGACACACACACAGACACACACACACCTACACACACACATACACAGACATACACACAGACACACACACAGACACACACCTACACAAACACAGACACACACAGACACACCTACACACACACACACAGACACACCTACACACACACATACACCTACACACAGACACACACCTACACACAAACACAGACACACCTACGCACACACCTACACACAGACACACATACACACACAGACACACACCTACACATACACACCTACACACAGACCTACTCACTCACCTACACACACACACTCACTCACCTACTCACCTACACACACACACTCACCTACACACACACACACTCACCTACACACACACAGACACAACAACAACAACCGCCATTCGCCACTAAGTGGCGGTGACGTCACCACGACGCTTGTGCCAGGCTATGTGCACCCTGAGGCCACGTGAAGTGTCGAACGCCCGCTGGCAGGAGGTCACGGGGCAGACCCAGCAGGTGCCACGGGTCGACTGACTGAGATGACTGGCTGATGCACCACCTGTGCCCCCTACTGTGCCAACCTGCTGTGCTTTAGCCACCCGGCGCTCCGCTCGTTGTTGTGAGCGTCGCTCCTCCGCCCTCCGTTGTTGTTGGAGGACGACTGCCTCCAACTGCCCAGTAGCATCCTTCACGAGCCTCCTCCACAGAGGCCGATCTTGACACCGCTGGTACCAGTCATCGGCAAGTCCACTCAGCTCCACGTCCTCCTGTACCACATCACTCCATCTCTTCTCTAGCCCGTGCCGCGCCCGCTTAGCCCCCTCAATCCGGCCAAACAAAAGCTGTTTCGGCATGCGGTGGCTGGGCATGCGGGCTACATGACCCAGCCATCGCAGCCTTGCCTGCCGGAGGAGCTCACCGATGGGACCCTGCCCAGATCTTTCAAGGATTTGTGAGCTCCTCACACAATCCAGTCTGGTTAAACCCAGGATGGATCGTAGGCAGGCCAGCCTAAATGTTTCTAACCGGCGAAGATGTTCCATTAGGGTGGTCCACGTTTCGCAAGCGTAGAGAAGGGAGGGAATGACCGTGGCCGAGAAGACCTGAAGCTTAGTGCGGAGCGAGAGACCAGGTAGCTTCCACACAGCGTTACGCAACCGATGAAAAGATATTGCCGCTCGACTGATTCGGAGTGAGACCTCTGCTGTTAAACTGGAGCCAGTCATAAGCACACTGCCCAGGTATGGGAAACTCTCCACTCTCTCCACAACTGCCCCATCACCGATTGGGAGTTGTGGGGGTGGAGTGTCCGATGGTACAAAATACCCAGGCAGGTGCTTAGTTTTGGTGGGGCTGATGGTAAGGCCCTACCTCTTAGTGGCACGCTCCAGTCTCAGCAGCAGCGTCTCCAACTCCTCCTCTGACTGAGCAGCTATTACCAAATCATCAGCATACATAACGTGGTTGAGCAATAGGGAGCCATCCCTTGACCGCACCCAGGCATCGATTAGCCTCCCATTATATCTGTACCATATGGAGATTCCCCCGGTACAGCTATTGAAGGCTTCACGAACTACGTGGTCAAAATAGATGTTAAATAATGTGGGAGCCAGAGGACATCCCTGTCGCACCCCAAGGTGTACAGGGAATGGCTCTGACTCCCGGCCACGTAGTTTTACCTGGGCCCGCTCACCATCATGAAGGTCCTTAATGATCGTGAGCAGAGGGTCAGGTACTCCAAAAGCACGAAGAACGACCCAGAGCCCAGGCCTACTGATGGTATCATAGGCCTTGACCAGGTCAATAAAGCAGAGATGTAGGTCTTGTTGGAATTCCCTACACCTCTGCTGTAGCAGACGGACAGAAAATATGGCATCTGTGCAGGACCGCCCTTTCCTGAAACTGCATTGGGGCTCCGCAAGCCTCTCCTCAGCGTGCCTGGCAAGGCGATGCTGAATAATCCTTGCCAGGACCTTTCCCGGCACACTTAGGAGTGAGATGCCCCTGTAGTTGTTACAGTCTGTGCGGTCCCCCTTCTTAAAAAGGGGGACCACCAGGGCATCCTTCCAATCCTGCGGAACCCGTCCAGTGGTCCAGACTGTTGTTAAGATGTCATGTAGGGCAGTCTGTGCACAAACGCCACCCTCCCTCAGCATTTCGCTTGGGAGATCATCTCTGCCCGCTGCCTTTCCTGTTCTCAGACACTGGATCGCCTTCAATACTTCCTCATCAGATGGCACCTCAGCCAGCCACTCACAGGGGGTGACTTCTTCCAATATTTGAGGCACCGCAGCCTCAGCAGGGTCATCCTCACTTTGTGCCACGATGTTTTCCTGGCTGAGGGATTTTCCCTCCCCCAAGACCTCACAGAAATGCTCAGCAAATCTGCGAACCTGTTCCTGGGGGTCGGAGAATGGATCACCGTTTTTTCCCCTAATGATGGTAATAGGTGTGGCGCTGCAGGTTACTTTTTTGATGGAGTTAAATAGAGATTTGTGATCACGGGCCACTGAGGCAGACTCCATCTCCTCAGCAACCCGCGACCACCACCCATCCTTGCAGCGCCTCACGGCTCCCCGAACCTCCGAGCGAAGGCTGCGGTAAGCCTCCTCATTCTCTGACGTGGGATTCTGTAGCCGATGACAGTGGGCCTGTCGCTTTTTCTCAACCATCCTGAACACCTCCTCTGTCAGCCAGGGTCTCTGGGGAGGTCTGGACCGCGTACCCAAAGCAGCCATTGCAGCTGCATGAGTCACAGTCCTAAACCTCGCCCATTTACCCTCGACATCAGGAGGAGTCGGGGACGATGCCAATCCCAGCCGCAAGCGATGATGAAATTCTCGCTTGCAACTTTCATTAGATAACTGAGACCAGGCCACTTTATGTTGGAATGGGGTCCTGGGTGTACACCCACCACCGGAGTGGAAGAATGGCAGGCGCATCTTACAGATGACTAGTCGATGGTCAGAGGGCAGATCAGCTCCACGGTAGGTCCTGGTGTCAAGGACATGGGCTCGCATTCGCTGGTCCGTTACTATGTAGTCCAGCAGATGTTCTTGCTTGGACCCGGCATGCATCCATGATGTTGTGTGGATGCGCCGATGCCGGAACAGCGTGTTGGTAATTACAAGCCCATGGGCTGCACAAAAATCTAGCAGCCTCCTACCGTTGTTATTGAGCTGATCTGGCCCATGCCCTCCAATCACTCCAGACCAGGTGCCAGTATCATGACCAACTCGGGCATTGAAGTCACCCAACATGATGACTCTATCCCGAGGGGCCACTTTAGCCAGCACCTGTGACAGGAGGTCATAGAAGGCATCTGACTCATCGGCTTTGCCTGCATCACTCCACGGATGTTCATCTTCGGTGGGGGCATAAGTAACCACGACCACCATTCCTCGCCTCCGGTTGATGGGAAGGCGAGCCCAAAGTAGCCTGGGGCTTACAGCTTCCCACACCTCACCGCCACGCTCCCACGCCCCCTTCATTCTTTTGTTCAAAAGAAGACCCACACCCTGTTGTTTGGCAGTCTGCTGCCCCGAGTAGAGGACTGTCCACCCCTCATGGTGGCAGGAGCCAGAGCCGGTCCACCGGGCCTCCTGAATGCCGCATAGATCCAGGCGGTACCGGTCCAGCTCCCGACAGAGGAGTGGCAGCCTCTCCTCTGCAGTGAGCGTTCGAACATTCCACGTGGCCACCCGTAGTGGCTTTTCGTTGTTTCTGGAGTAGCCCCGAGGGTAGGTATTCAATCTCCTGGCTCCGCCAATTGGGGTTTGGCCAGGAGACGTCATAGACGCCTGGCCCCCCAGGGCCTCCGGCACAAGCTTATTAGTTAACATATTTCAGTTTAACTCGTGGTTTAGTGGTAGTTAATTGAAGGTGGAGGGGTTACCAGCCCCTCGCACCCGTCCAGAGCACACACACACACTCAACTACACACACACAGACACAACAACAACAACCGCCATTCGCCACTAAGTGGCGGTGACGTCACCACGACGCTTGTGCCAGGCTATGTGCACCCTGAGGCGACGTGCAGTGTCAAACGCCCGCTGGCAGGAGGTCACGGGGCAGACCCAGCAGGTGCCACGGGTCGACTGACTGAGATGACTGGCTGATGCACCACCTGTGCCCCCTACTGTGCCAACCTGCTGTGCTTTAGCCACCCGGCGCTCCGCTCGTTGTTGTGAGCGTCGCTCCTCCGCCCTCCGTTGTTGTTGGAGGGCGACTGCCTCCAACTGCCCAGTAGCAGCGTCCTTCACGAGCCTCCTCCACAGAGGCTGATCTTGACACCGCTGGTACCGGTCATCGGCAAGTCCACTCAGCTCCACGTCCTCCTGTACCACATAACTCCATCTCTTCTCTAGCCCGTGCCGCGCCCGTTTAGCCCCCACGATCCGGCCAAACAAAAGCTGTTTCGGCATGCGGTGGCTGGGCATGCGGGCTACATGACCCAGCCATCGCAGCCTTGCCTGCCGGAGGAGCTCACCGATGGGACCCTGCCCAGATCTTTCAAGGATTTGTGAGCTCCTCACACAATCCAGCCTGCAGGTTAAACCCAGGATGGATCGTAGGCAGGCCAGCCTAAATGTTTCTAACCGGTGAAGATGTTCCATTAGGGGGTTCCACGTTTCGCAAGCGTAGAGAAGGGAGGGAATGACCGTGGCCGAGAAGACCTGAAGCTTAGTGCGGAGCGACAGACCAGGTAGCTTCCACACAGCGTTACGCAACCGATGAAAAGATATTCCCGCTCGACTGATTCGGAGTGAGACCTCTGCTGTTAAACTGGAGCCGGTCATAAGCACACTGCCCAGGTATGGGAAACTCTCCACTCTCTCCACAACTGCCCCATCACCGATTGGGAGTTGTGGGGGTGGAGTGTCCGATGGTACAAAATACCCAGGCAGGTGCTTAGTTTTGGTGGGGCTGATGGTAAGGCCCCACCTCTTAGTGGCATGCTCCAGTCTCAGCAGCAGCGTCTCCAACTCCTCCTGTGAATGAGCAGCAATTACCAAATCATCAGCATACATAACGTGGTTGAGCAAAACAAACAACCCCCTACCTCCTCGCGGTGCCGGACGGGCAACTCTGTTGTGGACAGTGCTGTGGTGGGAGGTCCAATTCCGATTGGCCTCTCCCTTCATGGCGTCTGTGACCACCACAGGGGCTAAACGGGGGCTCTGGACGGGTGCGAGGGGCTGGTAACCCCTCCACCTTCAATTAATTACCACGAAACCACGAGTTAAACTGAAATATGTAGCTAATAAGCTTGTGCCGGAGGCCCCGGGGGGCCAGGCGTCTATGACGTCTCCTGGCCAAACCCCAATTGGCGGAGCCAGGAGATTGAATCTCCACCCTCGGGGCTACTCCAGAAACAACGAAAAGCCACTTCGTGTGGCCACGTGGAATGTTCGAACGCTCACTGTGGAGGAGAGGCTGCCACTCCTCTGTCGGGAGCTGGACCGGTACCGCCTGTATCTCTGTGGCATTCAGGAGGTCCGGTGGACCGGCTCTGGCTCCTGTCACCATGAGGGGTGGACAGTCCTCTACTCGGGGCAGGAGACACACACACAGATGCACACACAGACACACACACAGACACACACAGACACACACACAGAGACACAGACACAGATACACACAGACACAGACACACACACAGACACACACAGACACACACACACAGACACACACACAGACACACACAGATACACACACACACATACACACACAGATACACACACACAAACATACACAGATACACACAGATACACACAGATACACACTCACACACAGATACACACTCAGACAGACACACAGACAAACACAGACACACACACAGATACACACACAGACACACACACAGACACACACAGATACACACAGACACACACACAGACACAGATACATACATACACACAGACACACACAGACACACACACAGACACAGATACACACAGACACAGACACACACACACAGACACACACACAGACACACTCGCACAGACACACACAGACACAAACACAGACAGACACAGATACACACACAGACAGATACACACAGACACACACAGACAGACACTCACACACAGATACACACATGGATACACACAGACACACAGACACACACAGATACACACACAGACACACAGTGCGCTAACCACTGCACCACCACTCCCCACACACACACAGTGCGCTAACCACTGCACCACCACTCCTCACTCACACAGTGCGCTAACCACTGCACCACCACTCCCCACACACACACACACAGTGCGCTAACCACTGCACCACCACTCCCCACACACACACAGTGCGCTAACCACTGCACCACCACTCCCCACACACTCACACAGTGCGCTAACCACTGCACCACCACTCCCTACTCACACACACAGTGCGCTAACCACAGCACCACCACTCCCCTCTCACACACACTCACACAGTGCGCTAACCACTGCACCACCACTCCCCACTCACACACAGTGCGCTAACCACTGCACCACCACTCCCTACTCACTCACACAGTGCGCTAACCACTGCACCACCACTCCCTACTCACTCACGCAGTGCGCTAACCACTGCACCACCACTCCTCACTCACAGTGCGCTAACCACTGCACCACCACTCCCCACTCACTCACAGTGCGCTAACCACTGCACCACCACTCCCCACTCACACACACAGTGCGCTAACCACTGCACCACCACTCCCCACTCACACACACAGTGCGCTAACCACTGCACCACCACTCCCCACTCACACACACTCACACAGTGCGCTAACCACTGCACCACCACTCCCCACTCACACACACAAAGTGCGCTAACCACTGCACCACCACTCCCCTCTCACACAGTGCGCTAACCACTGCACCACCACTCACACTCACACAGTGCGCTAACCACTGCACCACCACTCCCCACACACAGTGCGCTAACCACTGCACCACCACTCCCCACTCACACACACAGTGCGCTAACCACTGCACCACCACTCCCCTCTCACACACACTCACACAGTGCGCTAACCACTGCACCACCACTCCCCACACACTCATACAGTGCGCTAACCACTGCACCACCACTCCCCACTCACAGACAGTGCGCTAACCACTGCACCACCACTCCCCACTCACACACACAAAGTGCGCTAACCACTGCACCACCACTCCCCTCTCACACACACTCACACAGTGCGCTAACCACTGCACCACCACTCCTCCATATAAGACCACCCACACACAGGTGACGACTTATGAAGATACAAAGACCAATGTCCCCCGTATAGCCTCTAACAAACTGTTGGGGCAAGTTGTTAATATACCAAAAGATTCACTCACTCACTCATACACTCACTCATACACTCACTCATTTATACACTCATACACTCACTCACTCACACGCACACTCACTCACTCATACACTCACTCACTCATACACTCACTCACTCATACACTCACTCATACACTCACTCATTTATACACTCATACACTCACTCACTCACACGCACACTCACTCACTCATACACTCACTCATACACTCACTCACTCACACACTCACTCACTCAAACACTCACTCATACACTCACTCACTCATACACTCACTCACTCATACACTCACTCACACACTCACACATTCATACACTCACTCACTCATACACTCATTAATACACTCACTCATACACTCACTCACTCATACACTCACTCACTCATTCATACACTCATTTATACACTCACTCACTCATTCATACACTCACTCATTCATACACTCACTCACACACTCACACATTCATACACTCACTCACTCACCCATTCACTCACTCACTCACCCACTCACTCACCCACTCACTCACCCACTCACCCACTCACTCACAGACTCACTAACCGACTCACTCACCCACTCACCCACTCAATCACTCACTCACTCATACACTCACTCACACACTCACTCACTCTCTCATACACTCACTCATACACTCACTCATACACTCACTCACTCACACACTCATACACTCACACACTCACTCGCACACTCACTCATACACTCACTCACTCATACACTCATACACTCACTCATACACTCACTCACTCAAACACTCACTCATAACTCACTCACTCACTCATACACTCACTCACTCATACACTCACTCATACACTCACTCATTCACTCATACACTCACTCATTCACTCAAACACTCACTCATACACTCATTCATTCACTCATACACTCATACACTCACTCATACACTCAAACACTCACTCATACGCTCACTCACTCACTCAAACACTCATACACTCATTTATACACTCACTCATACACTCATTCATTCACTCATACACTCATACACTCACTCATACACTCAAACACTCACTCATACACTCACTCACTCATACACTCACTCATACATTCACTCACTCATAAACTCACTCACTCATACACTCACTTATACACTCACTCATACACTCATTCACTCACACACTCACTCATACACTCACTCACTCATACACTCACTCACTCACACACTCACTCACACACTCACTCACACACCCACTCACTCATACATTCACTCAATCATACACTCACTTACACAGACACTCACACACTCACTCACACACTCACTCACTCATACACTCATACACTCATTCATACACTCACTCATACACTCACTTACACAGACTCACACACAGAGACACACAGACACTCAAACACAGACAGACACACACACATACAAACACATACAGACACACACACTCTCACACACACACACACGCACTCCCACACACACACACAAAGGCTTACACTCACAAACACACATGCAATGTCACAGCAGACCCGTGTAGCCTCCAACAGACTGTAGGGGCAAGGCTTGAACACACCCACACACTCATACAGCTAAGTGCCATACAAGCACACACACAGACACTCATACACACACACAGGTAAATGCCACACACAGACACACACACACGTACATACACACCCACCACAACAACAACAACAACAACCGCCATTCGCCACTAAGTGGCGGTGACATCACCACGACGCTTGTGCCAGGCTATGTGCACCCTGAGGCCACGTGAAGTGTCGAACGCCCGCTGGCAGGAGGTCACGGGGCAGACCCAGCAGGTGCCACGGGTCGACTGACTGAGATGACTGAGATGAGTGGCTGATGCACCACCTGTGCCCCCTACTGTGCCAACCTGCTGTGCTTTAGCCACCCGGCGCTCCGCTCGTTGTTGTGAGCGTCGCTCCTCCGCCCTCCGTTGTTGTTGGAGGGCGACTGCCTCCAACTGCCCAGTAGCGTCCTTCACGAGCCTCCTCCACAGAGGCCGATCTTGACACCGCTGGTACCGGTCATCGGCAAGTCCACTCAGCTCCACGTCCTCCTGTACCACGTAACTCCATCTCTTCTCTAGCCCGTGCCGCGCCCGCTTAGCCCCCTCAATCCGGCCAAACAAAAGCTGTTTCGGCATGCGGTGGCTGGGCATGCGGGCTACATGACCCAGCCATCGCAGCCTTGCCTGCCGGAGGAGCTCACCGATGGGACCTTGCCCAGATCTTTCAAGGATTTGTGAACTTCTCACACAATCCAGCCTGCAGGTTAAACCCAGGATGGATCGTAGGCAGGCCAGCCTAAATGTTTCTAACCGGTGAAGATGTTCCATTAGGGGGGTCCACGTTTCGCAAGCGTAGAGAAGGGAGGGAATGACCGTGGCCGAGAAGACCTGAAGCTATGTGCGGAGCAACAGACCAGGTAGCTTCCACACAGCGTTACGCTACCGATGAAAAGATATTGCCGCTCGACTGATTCGGAGTGAGACCTCTGCTGTTAAACTGGAGCCGGTCATAAGCACACTGCCCAGGTATGGGAAACTCTCCACTCTCTCCACAACTGCCCCATCACCGATTGGGAGTTGTGGGGGTGGAGTGTCCGATGGTACAAAATACCCAGGCAGGTGCTTAGTTTTGGTGGGGCTGATGGTAAGGCCCCACCTCTTAGTGGCACGCTCCAGTCTCAGCAGCAGCATCTCCAACTCCACGTCTGAGTGAGCAGCTATCACCAGATCATCGGCATACATAACGTGGTTGAGCAATAGGGAGCCATCCCTTGACCACACCCGGGCATCGATCAGCCTCCCATTATATCTGTACCATATGGAGATTCCCCCGGTACAGCTATTGATGCCTTCACAAACTACGTGGTCAAAATAAATGTTTAATAATGTGGGAGCCAGAGGACATCCCTGTCGCACCCCAAGGTGTACAGGGAATGGCTCTGACTCCCGGCCACGTAGTTTTACCCGGTCCCGCTCACCAACATGAAGGTCCTTAATGATCGTGAGCAGAGGGTCAGGGACTCCAAAAGCACGAAGAACGACCCAGAGCCCAGGCCTACTGATGGTATCATAGGCCTTGACCAGGTCAATAAAGCAGAGATGTAGGTCTTGTTGAAATTCACTACACCTCTGCTGTAGCAGACAGACAGAAAATATGGCATCTGTGCAGGACCGCCCTTTCCTGAAACCGCATTGGGGCTCCGCAAGCCTCTCCTCAGCGTGCCTGGCAAGGCGATGTTGAATAATCCTTGCCAGGACCTTTCCCGGCACACTGAGGAGTGAGATGCCCCTGTAGTTGTTACAGTCTGTGCGGTCCCCCTTCTTAAAGAGGGGGACCACCAGGGCATCCTTCCAATCCTGCGGAACCCGTCCAGTGGTCCAGACTGTTGTTATGATGTCCTGTAGGGCAGTTTGGGCACAAACGCCACCCTCCCTCAGCATTTCGCTTGGGAGATCATCTCTGCCCGGTGCCTTTCCTGGTCTCAGACTCTGGATCGCCTTCAGTACTTACTCAACAGATGGAACCTCAGCCAGCCACTCACAGGGGGTGACTTCTTCCTCCAATATTTGAGGCACCGCAGCCTCAGCAGGGTCATCCCCACTTTGTGCCACGATGTTTTCCTGGCTGAGGGATTTCCCCTCCACCAGGACCTCACAGAAATACTCAACAAATCTGCAAACCTGTTCCTGGGGGTCGGAGATTGGGTCATCGTTTTTTCCCCTAATGATGGTAATAGGTGTGGCGCTGCAGGTTACTTTTTTGATGAAATTAAAGAGCGATTTGTGATCGCGGGCCACTGAGGCAGACTCCATCTCCTCAGCAACCCGCGACCACCACCCATCTTTGCAGCGCCTCACGGCTCTCCGAACCTCCGAGCGAAGTCTGCAGAAAACCTCCTCATTCTCTGACGTGGGATTCTGTAGCCGATGACAGTGGGCCTGTCGCTTTTTCTCAACCATCCTGAACACCTCCTCTGTCAGCCAGGGTCTCTGGGGAGGTCTGGACCGCGTACCCAAAGCAGCCATTGTAGCCGCATGAGTCACAGTCCTAAATCTCGCCCATTTACCCTCGACATCAGGAGGAGTGGGGGACGATGCCAACCCCAGCCGCAAGCGATGATGAAATTCTCGCTTTCAACTTTCATCAGATAACTGAGACCAGGCCACTTTAGGTCGGAATGGGGTCCTGGGTGTACACCCACCACTGGAGTAGAAGAATGGCAGGCGCATCTTACAGATGACTAGTCGATGGTCAGAGGGCAGATCAGCTCTACAGTAGGTCCTGGTGTCAAGGATATGGGCTCGCATCCGCTGGTCCGTCACTTTGTAGTCCAGCAGATGTTTTTGCTTGGACCCAGCATGCATCCATGATGTTGTGTGGATGCCCCAATGCTGGAACAGCGTGTTGGTAGTTACAAGCCCATGGGCTGCACAAAAATCTAGCAGCCTCCTACCGTTGTTATTGAGCTGATTTGGCCCATGCCCTCCAATCACTCCAGACCAGGTGCCAGCATCATGACCAACTCGGGCATTGAAGTCACCCAACAAGATGACTCTATCCCGAGGGGCCACTTTAACCAGCACCTGTGACAGGAGGTCATAGAAGGCATCTGACTCATCGGCCTTGCCTGCATCCCTCCACGGATGTTCGTCTTCGGTGGGGGCATAAGTAACCACGACCACCACTCCTCGCCTCCTGTTGATGGGAAGGCGAGCCCAAAATAGCCTGGGGCTTACAGCTTCCCACACCTCACCGCCACGCTCGAACGCCCCCTTCATTCTTTTGCTCAAAAGAAGAGCCACACCCTGTTGTTTGGCAGTCTGCTGCCCCGAGTAGAGGACTGTCCACCCCTCATGGTGGCAGGAGCCAGAACCGGTCCACCGGACCTCCTGAATGCCGCATAGATCCAGGCGGTACCGGTCCAGCTCCCGACAGAGGAGCGGCAGCCTCTCCTCCGCAGTGAGCGTTCGAACATTCCACGTGGCCACACAAAGTGGCTTTTCGTTGTTTCTGGAGTAGCCCCGAGGGTAGGTATTCAATCTCCTGGCTCCGCCAATTGGGGTTTGGCCAGGAGACGTCATAGACGCCTGGCCCCCCGGGGCCTCCGGCACAAGCTTATTAGTTACATATTTCAGTTTAACTCGTGGTTTAGTGGTAATTGATTGAAGGTGGAGGGGTTACCAGCCCCTCGCACCCGTCCAGAGCCCCCGTTTAGCCCCTGTGGTGGTCACAGACGCCATGAGGGGAGAGGCCAATCGGAATTGGACCTCCCCCCACAGCATTGTCCACGACAGAATTGCCCGTCCGGCACCGCGAGGAGGTAGGGGGTTGTTTTGCCGGACTAAGTACCACACACACACAGATACACACACACAGACACACACATACACATACACACACACAGACACACACACACAGACACAGACACACACAGACACAGACACACACAGACACACACACAGACATACACACACACAGACACACACATACACACACAGACACACACAAACACACAGACACACACACACAGACACACAGACACACACACACAGACACACACACAGACACACACACACAGACACACACACACAGACACACACACACAGACACACACACACAGACACAACAACATCAACCGCCATTCGCCAATAAGTGGCGGTGACGTCACCACGACGCTTGTGCCAGGCTATGTGCACCTTGAGGCCACGTGAAGTGTCGAACGCCCGCTGGCAGGAGGTCACGGGGCAGACCCAGCAGGTGCCACGGGTCGACTGACTGAGATGACTGGCTGATGCACCACCTGTGCCCCCTACTGTGCCAATTTGCTGTGCTTTAGCCACCCGGCGCTCCGCTCGTTGTTGTGAGCGTCGCTCCTCTGCCCTCCGTTGTTGTTGGAGGGCGACTGCCTCCAACTGCCCAGTATCTAATACACACACACACACAGACACACACACACACACAGACACACACACAGATACACACACACAGACACACACACAGACACACACACAGTCACACACACAGACACACACACAGACACACACAGACACACAGTCACACACATACACCGACACACACACACAGACACACACACAGACACACACACAGACACACACACAAAGACACACACAGACACACACACAGTCACACACACACAGACACACACACAGACAGACACACACAGACACACAGACACACACACAGTCACACACAAACAGACACACACACACACAGACACACACACAGACACACACACACAGACAGGTAAGTGACAAACACACACAGTACACACAGACACACACACACACAGACACACACACACAAACAGACACACACACACAGACACACACAGACACACACACACAGACACACACAGACACACACACACAGACACACACAGACACACACAGACACACACACACAGACACACACACACAGACACACACACACAGACACACACACACAAACAGACACACACACACAGACACACACAGACACACACACACAGACACACACAGACACACACACACAGACACACACAGACACACACAGACACACACACACAGACACACACACACAAACAGACACACACACAGACACACACAGACACACACACACAGACACACACAGACACACACACACAGACACACACACAGACACACACACAGACAGGTAAAGTGCCTGACCCACCCACCACTCCCTCCCCCCGTGTCACCACTAAGAAGTCTCCTTTCTCCCTCTACACTCTCAGTGTCCGCTCAACGTTCGGACAACGTCGAACCAACGTTAGCTCTCTCTCTGTGTCTCTCTCTCTGTCTCTCTGTGTGTGTGTCTCTGTGTGTGTGTGTCTCTGTGTGTGTGTCTGTGTGTGTGTGTGTCTGTGTGTGTCTCTATGTGTCTCTGTGTGTGTCTCTCTGTCTCTGTGTGTGTGTCTGTGTGTGTGTCTCTCTGTCTCTCTGTGTGTGTGTCTCTCTGTGTCTCTCTCCGTGTGTGTCTCTGTTTGTGTGTCTCTCTGTGTGTGTCTCTCTGTGTCTCTCTCTCTGTCTCTGTGTGTGTGTGTCTGTGTGTGTCTGTGTGTGTGTCTCTGTGTCTCTCTCTGTCTCTCTGTGTGTGTGTCTGTGTGTGTCTGTGTGTGTGTCTGTGTGTCTCTCTTTGTGTCTCTGTTTCTCTGTGTGTGTGTCTGTGTGTGTCTGTCTGTGTGTGTGTCTGTGTGTGTCTCTCTCTGTGTCTCTCTGTCTCTCTGTGTGTGTGTCTGTGTGTGTCTGTCTGTCTGTGTGTCTCTGTGTGTCTCTGTGTGTGTGTCTGTGTGTGTGTCTCTCTGTCTCTCTGTGTGTGTCTCTCTCTGTGTCTCTCTCTGTCTCTCTGTGTGTGTCTCTGTGTGTGTCTGTCTGTGTGTGTCTCTCTCTGTGTCTCTCTGTGTGTGTCTCTGTGTGTCTGTGTGTGTCTCTCTCTGTGTGTCTCTCTCTGTCTCTCTGTGTGTGTCTCTGTGTGTGTGTCTGTGTGTGTGTCTCTCTCTGTGTCTCTCTCTGTCTCTCTGTGTGTGTGTCTCTGTGTGTGTCTGTGTGTGTCTCTCTGTGTCTCTCTCTCTGTCTCTCTGTGTGTGTGTCTCTCTGTGTGTCTCTCTCTGTCTCTCTGTGTGTGTGTCTCTGTGTGTCTCTCTGTCTCTCTGTGTGTGTGTCTCTGTGTGTCTCTCTGTCTCTCTCTGTGTCTCTCTCTGTCTCTTTGTGTGTGTCTCTGTGTGTCTTTCTGTCTCTCTGTGTGTGTCTCTCTCTGTGTCTCTCTCTGTCTCTCTGTGTGTGTCTCTGTGTGTGTCTGTGTGTGTCTCTCTGTGTGTGTCTCTGTGTGTCTCTCTGTGTGTGCCTGTGTGTGTGTCTGTGTGTGTGTCTCTCTGTGTGTGTCTCTGTGTGTTTCTCTGTGTGTGTCTGTGTGTGTCTCTCTGTGTGTGTCTGTGTGTGTCTCTCTGTGTTTGTCTCTGTGTGTCTCTCTGTGTGTCTCTCTGTGTGTCTCTGTGTGTGTGTCTGTGTGTGTATCTCTGTGTGTTTCTGTGTGTGTGTCTAAGGTCTCTGTGTGTCTGTGCGTGTGTGTGTCTGTCTCTGTGTCTGTGTGTGTCTATCTAAGGTGTCTGTGTGTGTGCCTGTGTGTGTGTCTGTCTGTGTGACTCTGTGTGTGTGTCTCTGTCTCTCTGTGTGTCTGTGTGTGTGTCTAAGGTATCTGTGTGTCTGTGCGTGTGTGTCTATCTCTCTGTCTCTGTGTGTGTGCCTATCTAAGGTGTCTGTGTCTGTGTGTGTGTCTGTGTGTCTGTCTCTGTCTGTGTGTGTCTGTCTGTGTGACTCTGTGTGTGTGTCTCTGTCTCTGTATCTGTCTGTGTGTCTGTGTGTGTGTGGGGGTAGTGGTAGTGTATAATGTAGTGTATAGTGCAGTGTATAGTGTAGTGTATAGTGTAGTGTATAGTGTATACTACACTATACATTACACTGCGCTACGAAACTGGCCACTTCGATTTCCACATCACCAGCGTCCGCTAGGTCGACTCAGCCTCAAATGGGTCACCTGCTGTAGTAGTGGCGGTAGTGGTGGTAGTGGTGGTAGTGGTGGTGGTAGTGGTGGTGGTAGTGGTGGTAGTGGTGGTGGTAGTGGTGGTGGTGGTAGTGGTGGTAGTTGTGGTAGTGGAGGTAGTGGAGGTAGTGGTGGTAGTAGTGGTAGTGGTGGTAGTGGTGGTAGTAGTGGTAGTTGTGGTAGTGGAGGTAGTGGAGGTAGTGGTGGTAGTAGTGGTAGTGGTGGTGCTGTGCAGTAAATATCGTCAGTACTGGGGATTGGGGGACACCCCTTCTGTGTGTGTGACAGCACTTGCCCCTACAGCCCTGCTAGAGGCTACCTGGGAGAGCTTTGTGTGACAGCACTTGCCCCTACAGCACTGATAGAGGCTACCTGGGGGAGCTTTGTCTGTGTAGCAGCACTTGCCCCTACAGCCCTGCTATAGGCTACCTGGGAGAGCTTTGTCTGTGTGTGTGTGACAGCACTTGCCCCTACAGCCCTGCTAGAGGCTACCTGGAGGAGCTTTGTCTGTGTCTGTGTGACAGCACTTGCCACTACAGCCTTGCTAGAGGCTACCTGGGGGAGCTTTGTCTGTGTGTCTGTGTGACAGCACTTGCCCCTACAGCCCTGCTAGAGGCTACCTGGGGTAGCTTTGTCTGTGTGACAGCACTTGCCCCTACAGCCCTGCTAGAGGCTACCTGGGAGAGCTTTGTCTGTGTGACAGCACTTGCCCCTACAGCCCTGCTAGAGGCTACCTGGAGTAGCTTTGTCTGTGTCTGTGTGAGTAACAGCACTTGCCCCTACAGCCCTGCTAGAGGCTACCTGGGTGAGCTTTGTCTGTCTGTGTAGCAGCATTTGCCCCTACAGCCCTGCTAGAGGCTACCTGGGGGAGCTTTGTCTGTGTGACAGCACTTGCCACTACAGCCTGCTAGAGGCTACCTGGGGTAGCTTTGTCAGTGTAACAGCACTTGCCCCTACAGCCCTGCTAGAGGCTACCTGGGAGAGCTTTGTCTGTGTCTGTGTAGCAGCACTTGCCCCTACAGCCTTGGTAGAGGCTACTTGGGGGAGCTTTGTCTGTGTGTGTGTAGCAGCACTTGCCCCTACAGCCTGCTAGAGGCTACCTGGGGGAGCTTTGTCTTTGTCTGTGTAGCAGCACTTACCCCTCCAGCCCTGCTAGAGGCTACCTGGGGGAGCTTTGTCTGTGTGTAGGTGCTGCTACTCGCTGCTAACGACAACACTTGCCCCTACAGCCTGCTAGAGGCTACCTAGGAGAGCTTTGCCTGTGTGACAGCACTTGCCCCTACAGCCTGCTAGAGGCTACCTGGGGGAGCTTTGTCTGTGTGTAGGTGCTGCTACTCGCTGCTAACGACAACACTTGCTGCTACGGCTTTGTCGAGGCTACACGGGGGAGCTTTGTCTGTGTCTGTGTGTCTATCTGTCTCTGTCTGTCTCGACGTGTCTCTCACCATCACCACCTCCACCACCACCTCCATCACCACCACAACACCATCACCATCACCACCATCACCACCATCACCATCACCACCATCACCATCACCACCATCACCACCTCCATCACCACCATCACCACCTCCATCACCACCACCATCACCACCATCACCACCATCACCACCACCAGCATCACCACCATCACCACCTCCACCACTACCATCACCGCCACTACCATCACCACCACAACACCATCACCACTACTACCATCACCACTATCACCACCACTACCATCACCACCACAACACCATCACCGCCATCACCACCTCCATCACCACCATCACCGCCACTACCATCACCACCATCACCACCATCACCACAACACCATCACCACCACCACTACCATCACCACCACCATCACCTCCACCACCACCACCATCACCACCACCATCACCACCACTTCCACCACCACCACCACCACCTCCTCCACCACCACCATCATCACCACCACCACCACCTCCACCACCACTACCATCACCACCACCACCATCACCTCCACCACCACCACCATCACCACCACCACCATCATCGCCATGAGACTCACCACCAATTCGTCTCTCCAACTGCGTCGTTTTCCCACGCAGCCTCAGCAGCGGGAGCGCCAGCGGCTGTGACACTAAAAGGTGAGAGACACAGAGACACAGAGAGAGACACAGAGAGAGACACAGAGACACAGAGAGAGACACAGAGAGAGACACAGAGACACAGAGAGAGACACAGAGACACAGAGACACAGAGAGAGACACAGAGAGAGACACAGAGACACAGAGACACAGAGAGAGACACAGAGAGAGACACAGAGACACAGAGACACAGAGAGACACAGAGACACAGAGACACAGAGAGAGACACAGAGACACAGAGACACAGAGACACAGAGAGAGACACAGAGACACAGAGAGAGACACAGAGACACAGAGAGAGACACACAGAGAGACACAGAGACACAGAGAGAGACACAGAGACACAGAGAGAGACACAGAGACACAGAGACACAGAGACACAGAGACACAGAGAGAGACACAGAGAGAGACACAGAGAGAGACACAGAGACACAGAGACACAGAGACACAGAGACACAGAGAGAGACACAGAGACACAGAGAGAGACACAGAGACACAGAGAGAGACACAGAGACACAGAGAGAGACACAGAGAGAGACACAGAGACACACAGAGAGACACAGAGAGACACAGAGACACAGAGAGAGACACAGAGACACAGAGACACAGAGAGAGACACAGAGAGAGACACAGAGACACAGAGACACAGAGAGAGACACAGAGAGAGACACAGAGACACAGAGACACAGAGAGACACAGAGACACAGAGACACAGAGAGAGACACAGAGACACAGAGACACAGAGACACAGAGAGAGACACAGAGACACAGAGAGAGACACACAGAGAGACACAGAGACACAGAGAGAGACACAGAGACACAGAGAGAGACACAGAGACACAGAGACACAGAGACACAGAGACACAGAGAGAGACACAGAGAGAGACACAGAGAGAGACACAGAGACACAGAGACACAGAGACACAGAGAGAGACACAGAGACACAGAGAGAGACACAGAGACACAGAGAGAGACACAGAGACACAGAGAGAGACACAGAGAGAGACACAGAGACACACAGAGAGACACAGAGAGACACAGAGACACAGAGAGAGACACAGAGACACAGAGAGAGACACAGAGACACAGAGAGAGACACAGAGACACAGAGAGAGACACAGAGACACAGAGACACACAGAGACACAGAGAGAGACACAGAGACACAGAGACACAGAGACACACACAGAGACACAGAGACACAGAGAGACACAGAGAGAGACACAGAGACACAGAGAGAGACACAGAGACACAGAGAGAGACACAGAGACACAGAGAGAGAGACACAGAGACACAGAGACACACACAGAGACACAGAGACACAGAGAGACACAGAGAGAGACACAGAGACACAGAGAGAGACACAGAGAGAGACACAGAGAGAGACACAGAGACACAGAGACACAGAGAGAGACACAGAGAGAGACACAGAGACACAGAGAGACACAGAGACACAGAGAGAGACACAGAGAGAGACACAGAGACACAGAGAGAGACACAGAGACACAGAGAGAGACACAGAGACACAGAGAGAGACACAGAGACACAGAGAGAGACACAGAGACACAGAGACACAGAGACACAGAGAGAGACACAGAGACACAGAGAGAGACACAGAGAGAGACACAGAGAGAGACACAGAGAGAGACACAGAGACACAGAGAGAGACACAGAGAGAGACACAGAGAGAGACACAGAGAGAGACACAGAGACACAGAGAGAGACACAGAGACACAGAGAGAGACACAGAGACACACACAGAGACACAGAGACACAGAGACACAGAGAGAGACACAGAGAGAGACACAGAGAGAGACACAGAGACACAGAGACACAGAGAGAGACACAGAGACACAGAGAGAGACACAGAGACACACACAGAGACACAGAGACACAGAGACACAGAGAGAGACACAGAGAGAGACACAGAGAGAGACACAGAGACACAGAGAGAGACACAGAGACACAGAGACACAGAGACACAGAGAGAGACACAGAGAGAGACACAGAGACACAGAGAGAGACACAGAGACACAGAGACACAGAGACACAGAGAGAGACACAGAGACACACAGAGAGACACAGAGACACAGAGACACAGAGAGAGACACAGAGAGAGACACAGAGACACAGAGACACAGAGAGAGACACAGAGACACAGAGAGAGACACAGAGACACAGAGAGAGACACAGAGACACAGAGACACAGAGAGAGACACAGAGAGAGACACAGAGACACAGAGACACAGAGAGAGACACAGAGACACAGAGAGAGACACAGAGACACAGAGAGAGACACAGAGACACAGAGAGACACAGAGACACAGAGACACAGAGACACAGAGAGAGACACAGAGACACAGAGAGACACAGAGAGAGACACAGAGAGAGACACAGAGGGAGACACAGAGACACAGAGAGACACAGAGACACAGAGACACAGAGAGAGACACAGAGGTACAGAGACACAGAGAGAGACACAGAGACACAGAGAGAGACACAGAGACACAGAGAGAGAGACACAGAGACACAGAGAGAGACACAGAGACACAGAGACACAGAGACACAGAGAGAGACACAGAGAGAGACACAGAGAGAGACACAGACACACAGAGACACAGAGAGACACAGAGACACAGAGAGAGACACAGAGACACAGAGACACAGAGAGAGACACAGAGAGAGACACAGAGAGAGACACAGAGACACAGAGACACAGAGAGACACAGAGACACAGAGAGAGACACAGAGAGAGACACAGAGAGAGACACAGAGACACAGAGACACAGAGAGAGACACAGAGACACAGTGAGAGACAGAGAGACACAGAGAGAGACACAGAGACACAGAGAGAGACACAGAGACACAGAGAGAGACACAGAGACACAGAGAGAGACACAGAGACACAGAGAGAGACACAGAGACACAGAGAGAGACACAGAGACACAGAGAGAGACACAGAGACACAGAGAGAGACACAGAGACACAGAGAGAGACACAGAGACACAGAGAGAGACACAGAGACACAGAGACACAGAGAGAGACACAGAGAGAGACACAGAGAGAGACACAGAGACACAGAGACACAGAGAGAGACACAGAGACACAGAGACACAGAGACACACAGAGAGACACAGAGAGAGACACAGAGACACAGAGACACAGAGAGAGACACAGAGACACAGAGAGAGACACAGAGACACACACAGAGACACAGAGACACAGAGAGACACAGAGAGAGACACAGAGAGAGACACAGAGAGAGACACAGAGAGACACAGAGACACAGAGACACAGAGAGACACAGAGAGAGACACAGAGAGAGACACAGAGAGAGACACAGAGACACAGAGAGACACAGAGACACAGAGAGAGACACAGAGACACAGAGAGAGACACAGAGACACAGAGAGAGACACAGAGACACAGAGAGACACAGAGACACACAGAGACACAGAGAGAGACACAGAGACACAGAGAGAGACACAGAGACACAGAGAGAGACACAGAGACACAGAGAGAGACACAGAGACACAGAGAGACACAGAGACACAGAGACACAGAGAGAGACACAGAGAGAGACACAGAGACACAGAGAGAGACACAGAGACACAGAGAGAGACACAGAGAGAGACACAGAGAGAGACACAGAGAGAGACACAGAGACACAGAGAGAGACACAGAGAGAGACACAGAGAGAGACACAGAGAGAGACACAGAGAGAGACACAGAGACACAGAGACACAGAGACACAGAGAGAGACACAGAGACACAGAGAGAGACACAGAGACACAGAGAGAGACACAGAGAGAGACACAGAGAGAGACACAGAGAGAGACACAGAGACACAGAGAGAGACACAGAGACACAGAGAGAGACACAGAGAGAGACACAGAGAGAGACACAGAGACACAGAGAGAGACACAGAGACACAGAGAGAGACACAGAGACACAGAGAGAGACACAGAGAGAGACACAGAGAGAGACACAGAGAGAGACACAGAGACACAGAGACACAGAGAGAGAGACACAGAGAGAGACACAGAGACACAGAGAGACACAGAGAGAGACACAGAGACACAGAGAGAGACACAGAGACACAGAGAGAGACACAGAGACACAGAGACACAGAGAGAGACACAGAGACACAGAGAGAGACACAGAGACACAGAGACACAGAGAGACACAGAGAGAGACACAGAGAGAGACACAGAGACACAGAGACACAGAGAGAGACACAGAGAGAGACACAGAGACACAGAGACACAGAGAGAGACACAGAGACACAGAGAGACACAGAGACACAGAGACACAGAGACACACACAGAGACACAGAGACAGAGACACAGAGAGAGACACAGAGACACAGAGAGAGACACAGAGAGAGACAGAGAGACACAGAGACACAGAGAGAGAAACAGAGACACAGAGAGAGACACAGAGACACACACAGAGACACAGAGACACAGAGAGACACAGAGAGACACACAGAGACACAGAGAGACACAGAGACACAGAGAGAGACACAGAGACACAGAGAGAGACACAGAGACACAGAGAGAGACACAGAGAGAGACACAGAGACACAGAGAGAGACACAGAGAGAGACACAGAGACACAGAGACACAGAGACACAGAGAGAGACACAGAGACACAGAGACACAGAGAGAGACACAGAGACACAGAGAGAGACACAGAGACACAGAGAGAGACACAGAGACACAGAGAGAGACACAGAGAGAGACACAGAGACACAGAGACACAGAGAGAGACACAGAGACACACACAGAGACACACACAGAGACACAGAGACACAGAGACACAGAGAGAGACACAGAGAGAGACACAGAGACACAGAGAGAGACACAGAGACACAGAGAGACACAGAGACACAGAGAGACACAGAGACACAGAGACACAGAGAGAGACACAGAGACACAGAGAGACACAGAGAGAGACACAGAGACACAGAGAGAGACACAGAGAGAGACACAGAGAGAGACACAGAGAGAGACACAGAGACACAGAGAGACACAGAGACACAGAGAGACACAGAGACACAGAGACACAGAGAGAGACACAGAGAGAGACACAGAGAGAGACACAGAGACACAGAGAGAGACACAGAGACACAGAGAGAGACACAGAGACACAGAGACACACACAGAGACACAGAGAGAGACACAGAGACACAGAGAGAGACACAGAGACACAGAGACACAGAGACACAGAGAGACACAGAGAGAGACACAGAGAGAGACACAGAGAGAGACACAGAGAGAGACACAGAGACACAGAGACACAGAGAGAGACACAGAGACACAGAGACACAGAGAGAGACACAGAGAGAGACACAGAGACACAGAGAGAGACACAGAGACACAGAGACACAGAGAGAGACACAGAGACACAGAGACACAGAGAGAGACACAGAGACACAGAGACACAGAGAGAGACACAGAGAGAGACACAGAGACACAGAGAGAGACACAGAGGTACAGAGACACAGAGAGAGACACACAGAGACACACAGAGACACACAGAGACACAGAGAGAGACACACAGACACACACAGACACACACAGAGACACACACACAGACACACAGAGACACAGAGAGACACACAGAGAGAGAGACACACACAGAGAGACACACAGAGACACAGAGACAGAGACACAGAGAGACACAGAGACAGAGACACAGAGACACAGAAAGACACAGAGACAGAGGCACACAGAGACAGAGACACACAGAGGGAGAGAGACACAGAGACAGAGGCACACAGAGAGACACAGAGACACACAGAGATAGAGACACACAGAGGCAGAGAGACACAGAGACAGAGACTCAGAGAGACACAGAGACAGAGACACAGAGAGACACAGAGACAGAGAGACACAGAAAGACACAGAGACAGAGGCACACAGAGACAGAGACACACAGAGGGAGAGAGACACAGAGACAGAGGCACACAGAGAGACACAGAGACACAGAGACACACAGAGATAGAGACACACAGAGGCAGAGAGACACAGAGACAGAGACACAGATAGACACAGAGACAGAGAGACACAGAGAGACACAGAGACAGAGAGACACAGAGAGACAGAGACACACATAGAGACAGAGACACACAGAGAGAGAGACACAGAGAGACACAGATACACATAGACACATAGACACAGAGACACAGAGACACAGAGAGACAGAGAGACACAGAGAGACACAGAGAGAGACACAGAGAGACACAGAGACACAAAGATACACAGAGACACAGAGAGAGACACAGAGACAGAGAAACAGAGAGACACACAGAGACACAGAGACACACAGACACAGAGACAGAGAAACAGAGAGACACACACAGAGACACAGAGACACAGATACAGAGACACAGAGAGAGAGCCACAAAGACACACACAGAGACACAGAGAGACACACGCAGAGACACAGTGACACAGAGAGACACAGAGACACACAGAGACACAGACACAGAGACACACAGAGACAGAGACACAGAGACAGAGAGAGAGAGAGAGACACAGAGAGAGATCCATAGAGATACATAGATAGATCTTGAGATATATAGAGACAGAGAGATAGGTAGTCAACACCTCCCTAGCTACCGTGGGTCCAGGGATCGAACCCACGACCTCCTGTAGACCAGGGGAGGTAGTCAACATCTCACTGGGTCCAGGGATCGAACCCACGACTTCCTGTAGACCAGGCGAGGTAGTCAACATCTCACTGGGTCCAGGGATCGAACCCACGACCTCCTGTAGACCAGGCGAGGTAGTCAACATCTCACAGGGTCTGGGATCGAACCCACGACCTCCTGTAGACCAGGCGAGGTAGTCAACATCTCACAGGGTCTGGGATTGAACCCACGACTTCCTGTATACCAGGCGAGGTAGTCAACATCTCACAGGGTCTGGGATTGAACCCACGACCTCCTGTATACCAGGCGAGGTAGTCAACATCTCACTGGGTCTGGGATCGAACCCACGACCTCCTGTGTACCAGGCGAGGTAGTCAACATCTCTCTTCTCTCTCTATATATACGCATAATAATATATACACATAGATGTACATGCAGATATACACACACACATATATAATATATACACGTAGATACATAGAGATGCATAGATATATACATAGATACATTGATATACGTACGTATATATATATACACACACAGACACACATAGAGATACATAGATATCATTGGACCGCTTTTGCAAGTACCAGAATATCACAAACAGGTCCACATTGGCAGGGGGTGGGCTGGTTGGATCATTTGGAATTTTTCTGCGCGATTTTATAACTTTGTTACGAAAAAATTGTGCAAAATTTTGAGGGCGTCTTCCCACCCCCAATTTTGTTTGCCCCTCGGCAAGTGAAAACGGAATGGTTGAAATCTTTATTGAGTGAAATCTGCTCATTTTGGAGCAATGTATCGTTAAGGGGGGCTTGCCCGGACCCCCCCCAAAAAATTGACTGACAATTGGAACAAATTAAAAACCATCGGCAAGTGAAAACGGAATGGTTGAAATCCTTATTGAGTGAAATCTGCTCATTTTGGAGCAATGTATCGTTAAGGGGGGCTGGCCCGGACCCCCCCAAAAAATTGACTGACAATTGGAACAAATTAAAAACCATCGGCAAGTGAAAACGGAATGGTTGAAATCGTTATTGACTGAAATCTGCTCATTTTGGAGCAATGTATCGTTAAGGGGGGCTGGCCCGGACCCCCCCAAAAAATTGACTGACAATTGGAACAAATTAAAAACCATCGGCAAGTGAAAACGGAATGGTTGAAATCCTGATTGACTGAAATCTGCTCATTTTCGAGCAATGAATCGTTAAAATCGTTAAAGGGGGGGGGGGGGGGGGGGCTGGGCCGGACCCCCCCCCAAAAAATGCCAATTGCATTTTATAATGAGGAATTGTTTCCCGGTATGCGGTAGTATTGGGAGGGGGCTTTTGAAAGGAGGACGGACGGACGGACGGATTAATCTATTGCAAGCTGGTACACTCAGTTTTAAAAAAAAAACTTCGTTCGTAACCAGTAATCGACCCAAATTATTCCATTTTGATGATTGCTCTGACGGTGCCGTTGTGTTTGTGCCGTGTTCGCTTCGTGGTGGTGACCTCTGGCCCTGGTAACGTTTACAAAGCCGTGCCTCTGGTGTGGATCAGTCAGGGGTCCTCGTGGAATTGTGCCATCATCACCCACAAGTTCATCGTGGTCACAAGGCAGTAAAAAACGTGAATCGTTGCCAGGGTAAAAGGGGGAAACCCCATTATTATTATTATTGGATATATGTGAATATATATGTACGTAGAGATATACACATATATATATACATACAGACACATACATATATATACAGATACACACACATATATATACAGATACACACACATATATATACAGATACACACATATATATACAGATACACACACATATATACATACAGACACACACATATATACATAGATATATACACACATATATGCATATAGATACACACACAGATATACATACAGATATACACATATATACATACAGACACACACACATATATACATACAGATATACACACATATATACATACAGATACGCACACATATATACATACAGATACGCACACATATATACATACACAGATACACACACATTTATATACATACAGATACACACACATATATACATACAGACACACACACATATACATACAGACACACACATATATATATACACATACAGATACACACACATATATACATACATACAGACACACACACATATATACATACAGACACATACACATACAGGTACATACACTTATATACATACAGACACGCACGCATATATATATACATACAGACATATACACATACAGATACATACATATACATACAGACACATACACATATACATACATACAGACACACATATATACATACATACAGACACATATATACATACAGACACACACATATATGCATACAGATACACACACAGATATACATACAGATATACACGTATATATACATACAGATGTGTGTGTCTGTATGTATATATGTGTGTATATGTATGTATATATGTGTGTGTATCTGTATGTACATATGTGTGTGTATCTGTGTATGTATATATGTGTGAGATACACACACACATATACGTACAGATACACACACATATACATTCAGATACACATACATATACATACAGACACACACATATATACGTACAGATACACACACATATATACATACACAGATACACGCACATATACATACAGATATACACACAAACATATACATACACATACATATATATGTATATACACAAATATACATACAGATACACACATATACATACAGATATACACACACATATATACATACAGATACACACATATATATCCATACAGACACACACACACATATATATACAGATACACATACATATATACATACAGATACACATATATACATACAGATACACACACATATACATACAGATACACATATATAACAACATACAGATACACACACATATATACATACAGATACACGCACACATATATACATACAGATACACACACATACAGTGAGGGAAAAAAGTATTTGATCCCCTGCTGATTTTGTACGTTTGCCCACTGACAAAGAAATGATCAGTCTCTAATTTTAATGGTAGGTTTATTTGAACAGTGGGAGACAGAATAATAACAACAAAATCCAGAAAAACGCATGTCAAAAATGTTATAAATTGATTTGCATTTTAATAAGGGAAATCAGTATTTGACCCCTCTGCAAAACACGACTTAGTACTTGGTGGCAAAAACCCTTGTTGGCAATCACAGAGGTCAGACGTTTCTGGTAGTTGGCCACCAGGTTTGCAACACATCTCAGGAGGGATTTTGTCCCACTCCTCTTTGCAGATCTTCTCCAAGTCATTAAGGTTTCGAGGCTGACGTTTGGCAAACTCGAAACCTTCAGCTCCCTCCACAGATTTTCTACGGGATTAAGGACGTGGAGACTATGCTAGGCCCACTCCAAGACCTTAATGTGCTTCTTCTTGAGCCACTCCTTTGATGCCTTGGCCGTGTGTTTTGGGTTATTATCATGCTGGAATACCCATCCACGACCCATTTTCAATGCCCCTGGCTGAGGGAAGGAGGTTTCTCGCCCAAGATTTGACGGTACATGGCCCTGTCCATCGTCCCTTTGATGCGGTGAAGTTGTCATGTCCCCCTTAGCAGAAAAACACCCCCAAAGCATAATGTTTCCACCTCCATGTTTGACGGTGGGGGATGGTGTTCTTGGGGTCACATAGGCAGCATTCATCCTCCTCCTCCAAACACGGCGAGTTGAGTTGATGCCAAAGAGCTCCATTTTGGTCTCATCTGACCACAACACTTTCACCCAGTTGTCCTCTGAATCATTCAGATGTTCATTGGCAAACTTCAGACGGGCATGTCCATGTGCTTTCTTGAGCAGGGGGACCTTGTGGGCGCTGCAGGATTTCAATCCTTCACGGCGTAGTGCGTTACCAATTGTTTTCTTGGTGACTGTGGTCCCAGCTGCCTTGAGATCATTGACAAGATCCTCCCGTGTAGTTCTGGGCTGATTCCTCACCGTTCTCATGATCATTGCAACTCCACGAGGCGAGATCTTGCGTGGAGCCCCAGGCCGAGGGAGATTGACAGTTCTTTTGCGTTTCTTCCATTTGCGAATAATCGCACCAACTGTTGTCACCTTCTCACCAAGCTGCTTGGCAATGGTCTTGTAGCCCATTCCAGCCTCGTGTAGGTCTACAATCTTGTCCCTGACATCCTTGGAGAGCTCTTTGGTCTTGGCCATGGTGGAGAGTTTAGGAATCTGATTGATTGATTGCTTCTGTGGACAGGTGTCTTTTATACAGGTAACAAGCTGAGATTAGGAGCACTCCCTTTAAGAGTGTGCTCCTAATCTCAGCTCGTTACCTGTTTAAAAGACACCTGGGAGCCAGAAATCTTTCTGATTGAGAGGGGGTCAAATACTGATTTCCCTCATTAAAATGCAAATCAATTTATAACATTGTTGACATGCGTTTTTCTGGATTTTTGTTGTTGTTATTCTGTCTCTCACTGTTCAAATAAACCTACCGTTAAAATTATAGACTGATTATTTCTTTGTCAGTGGGCAAACGTACAAAATCAGCAGGGGATCAAATACTTTTTTCCTTCACTGTACATACAGATACACACACATACATATATACGTACAGACACACATACATATATACATACAGACACACATACATATATACTTACAGATACACACACATATATACATACAGATACACAATATACATACATACAGATACACACACATATACAGATACACACACATATATACATATAGACACACGCACATATATACACACACACATATATATATACATACAGACACACACACATATACATACAGACACACACACATATAGATACACACATATACATACAGATACACACACACATATATACATACAGATACACACACATAGATACAAAGACAAAGATCCCCCGTATAGCCTTAACAGACTGTAGGGGCAAGTGCTGTTAGCGAGCACCTATGAAGGCCGGAACGGTACACGAGGGGGTGGGTGGCCAGCACCACGCCCGACCGCCTTTGTCTCCCCAGTGACGATGTTTACACACCGCACCAGGTACTCATTTGAGGCTGAGTCGACCTAGGGGAGGCCCGGGACCGGTTCAGATAATCGTCACTGGTGTTGGCCGTGAGCGGGAATCGAACCCGGGTCGCCAGGTTCATAGCGCAGCGTAGCGCTAACCGCTACACTATCGCTCCCCACAATATATACATACACATATATATACATACAGATACACACATATATACGTATAGACACACATATATACATATAGACACACACATATACATCTAGACACACATATATACATACAGATACACACACACACATATATACAGATACACACACATATATACAGATACACACACATATACAGATACACACAAATATACATACATACAGATACACACACATATATACATATAGACACACACACATATATACATACAGACACACACACATATATACGTACATATACACACATATACAGAGATACACATATATACATACAGACACACACATATATATACATACAGACACACACACATATACATACATACACACATATATACATACATATACACACATATACAGAGATATACACACATATATACATACACACACATATATACATGCAGATACACACACATATATACATACAGACACACACACATATATACATACAGACACACATAAATACATACAGATACACACACATATATATATACATACACACATATATACATACAGACACAAACACACAAATATATACACACACACATATACATACAGATACACACACATATATACATACAGACACACAAACATATATACATACAGATACACACACATATATACATACAGACACACATATATACATACAGACACACACACACATACAGACACACACACACATATATATACACACACATATATACAGACACACACACATATATACATACACATACACACATAAATACATACAGACACATACACATATATACACACACACATATATACATACACATACACACATAAATACATGCACACACACACATATATTCATACAGATACACACATATATACATACACACACATATATACATACAGATACACACACATATATACATACAGATACACACACACATATATACATACAGACACACACACATACAGACACACATATATACATACAGACACACACACATATACAGACACACACACATATACAGACACACACACATATATACATACAGATACACACACATATATACATATAGACACACACATATATACATACAGACACACACACATACACACACATATATATACACACACATATATACAGACACACATATACATACAGACACACACACATATACATACACACATATATACATACAGACACACACACACACATATACATACACACACACACATACAGACACACACACATATACATACACACACACATACACACATATGTGTGTGTACATACAAAGTGATATTTTAGAGACAGTGTGGATTTGAAGCTTCCGTCACTGCAGGCATCAAAAATCTTTGGTTCTTCGAGCGAAGTTCACGTGGGTAGAAATAATCACACAAGCAAGCGTACAGGAATAGGTTTTACCCTTTTAACTGGCACACAAAAACTGACACCTTTATTCAAGACATCGTGTTTGCAATAACCACAACACAAGCGGTCAAAATGCAAACACAAAAGACAACTCTGATAATAATATTGATAATATTGATAATAATAAAAGACAACTCTGATAATAATATTAATATTGGCACTGTCCTTGAATCTGATTGGTCCACACCAGAGACGGCTTTTCTTAGAGCCCTTTAGTCTCTCCACTGGTGTTGGACCAGAAGATGCCAAAAGGCGTCGTACAACTTTAAAAACAGCAGAGCACCATCAGAGTATTGAGGGCTCGGGGTGAGCATTTACATTATGAGACCTCCTTTGCCAGTAACAAGATATAGGAATAGGTTTTACCCCTTTTAACTGGCACACAAAAACTGACACCTTTATTCAAGACATCATGTTTGCAATAACCACAGCACAAGCAGTCAAAATGCAAACACAAAAGACAACTCTGATAATAATATTGATAATATTGATAATAATAAAAGACAACTCTGATAATAATATTAATATTGGCATTGTCCTTGAATCTGATTGGTCCACACCAGAGACGGCTTTTCTTTAGAGCCCCTTTAGTCTCCATTGGTGTTGGACCAGAAGACGCCAAAAGGCGTCACACAACTTTTAAAACAGCGCCAATATCAGAGTATTGAGGGCACGGGGTGAGGATTTTTGAGTTGTACGACGCCTTTTGGCGTCTTCTGGTCCAACACCAATGGAGACTAAAGGGCTCTAAGAAAAGCCGTCTCTGGTGTGGACCAATCAAATTCAAGGACAGTGCCAATATTATTATTATCAGAGTTGTCTTTTATTATTATCAATATTATCAATATTATTATCAGAGTTGTCTTTTTTGTTTGAATTTTGACTGCTTGTGTTGTGGTCATTGCAAACACGATGCCTTGAATAAAGGTGTCAGTTTTTGTGTGCCAGTTAAAAGGGGTAAAAACCTATTTCTATATCTTGTTACTGGCTAAGGAGGTCTCATAATGTTAACACTCACCCCGAGCCCTCAATACTCTGATGGTGCTCTGCTGTTTTTGAGTTGTACGCCTTTTGGCATCTTCTGGTCCAACACCAGTGGAGAGACTAAAGGGCTCTAAGAAAAGCCGTCTCTGGTGTGGACCAATCAAATTCAAGGACAGTCCCAATATTATTATCAGAGTTGTCTTTTATTATTATCAATATTATCAATATTATTATCAGAGTTGTCTCTTTGTGTTTGCATTTTTACTGCTTGTGCTGTGGTTATTGCAAACACGATGCCTTGAATAAAGGTTGTCAGTTTTTGTGTGCCAGTTAAAAGGGTAAAAACCTATTCCTATATCTTGTTTCTGGCAAAGGAGATCTCATAATGTGAACAAGTAAGCGTCTTCAGATGAGACAACCACTACATATTAATTTTTTTGAAAAAATTTAGGTCAAGCAACGTCGGTGGAATTTTTTTTATATATATAAAAAAGTTAAATCACGACGTTCTTGATTCGTGATTTAATTGTTGTTAATATTATTCATATTATTAATTGTTTTTTTCCCACCCACCTAACGAGACTTTTACCGAAAGAACCACAGAAATATTTTCCCCTTACAGTTACGGAAACTTCCAGTGTAGAATGAGACGACCAAAGGAGCTTTTGTACGATTTTATTTTATTGTTAGCCGATTTTTATTGACTCACTCACTCTGTCTGTTGTATACTCAAAAATCTCGTGACTCAAATTTAAAACCCCACTTCCCAACTGTGGTATCGACTGCCGACTTGGTATACTTATGTCACGCTGATGACAATAACTATAAGCTACCATTAAAACATTTAAATGTATTTATTTTTTCAGGAGGTCCTGGGTTCGATCTCAGACTAAAACTACGGCTTTTAATTATTTTATTTTAATTTATTATTACGCGATTTCTATTAATTCACTCTGTCTGCTGTACACTCAGAAATTGTAACTCAAATTTAAAACCCCACTTCCCAACGTGCTATCGACTGCCAACTTGTTATACTTATGTCACGCTGATGACAATAACTATATTCTATAATTACAAATAAAAATATTTATATGTTTAAACATTATTTTTTAGATGTGTTAAGTTCCGGCTTGGGGGTTCTAATCGTCCACTCTCAACTCACATTCGGCTGTGATGGTCCAGGGTCCCCTTACGATGTGGGTCCCCCACATCCATCCTGGAGTCGTGTGGAGGCGTTCTTTCCATCATTACTTAGTAGGGTTCAGTTCATTTAAGGGTGTTATTAATAATAAAAAAATATATAGCAGTTTTTTTTAAAAAAAAATCTTATTACTTATTATAGTTTCGTTTTGGTGATTTTTGAAAGCGTTTTGGTTTTGAGGCGTGTTCATTTGTTTGTAGCACGGAGTTGGCCCCTTAACTTTCATCTAAATAATCTCGTGGTTGTCATTGTTTCACTCGCAGTCCACTGGGGTGTTTGCACGAAGCGTTGAAATGAGGTGGTTTATTTTATTGTTTAACACGATTTCTATTAACTCCTCATCACTCTGTCTGTTGTTGTTGTGAGTCCTCAAAATCTTGTAACTCAAATTTAAAACCCCACTTACCAACTGTGGTATCGACTGCCAACTTGGTATACTTATGTCACGCTGATGACAATAACTATAAGCTACCATTAAAACATTTTAAAGGATTTATTTTTTCAGGAGGTCGTGGGTTCGATCTCAGACTAAAACTACGGCTTTTAATTATTTTATTTTAATTTATTATTACGCGATTTCTATTAATTCACTCTGTCTGCTGTACACTCAGAAATTGTAACTCAAATTTAAAACCCACTTCCCAACGTGCTATCGACTGAAAACTTATTATACTTATGTCACGCTGATGACAATAACTATATTCTATAATTACAAATAAAAATATTTATGTTTAGTTTTACACGATTTCTATTAACTCCTCATCACTCTGTCTGTTGTTGTTGTTGTTGTGAGTCCTCAAAATCTCGTAGCTCAAATTTAAAACCCCACTTACCAACTGTGGTATCGACTGCCGACTTGTTATACTTATGTCACGCTGATGACAATAACTATAAGCTACCATTAAAACATTTAAAAGTATTGATTTTTTCACGAGGTCCTGGGTTCGATCTCAGACTAAAACTACGGCTTTTAATTATTTTATTTTAATTTATTATTACGCGATTTCTATTAATTCACTCTGTCTGCTGTACACTCAGAAATTGTAACTCAAATTTATAACCCCACTTCCCAACGTGCTATCGACTGCCAACTTGTTATACTTATGTCACGCTGATGACAATAACTATATTCTATAATTACAAATAAAAATATTTATGTTTAGTTTTACACGATTTCTATTAACTCCTCATCACTCTGTCTGTTGTTGTTGTGAGTCCTCAAATCTTGTAGCTCAAATTTTAAACCCCACTTACCAACTGTGGTATCGACTGCCGACTTGTTATACTTATGTCACGCTGATGACAATAACTATAAGCTACCATTAAAACATTTTAAAAGTATTTATTTTTTCACGAGGTCCTGGGTTCGATCTCAGACTAAAACTACGGCTTTTAATTATTTTATTTTATTAATACGCGATTTTTATTAATTCACTCTGTCTGCTGTACACTCAGAAATTGTAACTCAAATTTAAAACCCCACTTCCCAACGTGCTACCGACTGAAAACTTGTTATACTTATGTCACGCTGATGACAATAACTATATTCTATAATTACAAATAAAAATAATTATGTTTAGTTTTACACGATTTCTATTAACTCCTCATCACTCTGTCTGTTGCTGTTGTTGTTGTGAATCCTCAAATCTTGTAGCTCAAATTTAAAACCCCACTTACCAACTGTGGTATCGACTGCCGACTTGGTAAACTTATGTCACGCTGATGACAATAACTATAAGCTACCATTAAAACATTTTAAAGTATTTATTTTTTCAGGAGGTCCTGGGTTCGATCTCAGACTAAAACTACGGCTTTTAATTATTTTATTGTATTATTATTACGCGATTTCTATTAATTCACTCTGTCTGCTGTACACTCAGAAATTGTAACTCAAATTTAAAACCCCACTTACCCAACGTGCTATCGACTGCCAACTTGTTATACTTATGTCACGCTGATGACAATAACTATATTCTATAATTACAAATAAAAATATTTATGTTTAGTTTTACACGATTTCTATTAACTCCTCATCACTCTGTCTGTTGCTGTTGTTGTTGTGAATCCTCAAAATCTGGTAACTCAAATTTAAAACCCCACTTACCAACTGTGGTATCGACTGCCGACTTGGTATACTTATGTCACGCTGATGACAATAACTATAAGCTACCATTAAAACATTTTTAAAAAAGGTTATTTTTTCAGGAGGTCCTGGGTTCGATCTCAGACTAAAACTACGGCTTTTAATTATTTTATTTTATTATTATTACACGATTTTTATTAATTCACTCTGTCTGCTGTACACTCAGAAATTGTAACTCAAATTTAAAACCCCACTTCCCAACGTGCTATCGACTGAAAAATTGGTATTCTTATGTCACGCTGATGACAATAACTATATTCTATAATTACAAATAAAAATATTTATGTTTAGTTTTACACGATTTCTATTAACTCCTCATCACTCTGTCTGTTGTTGTTGCTGTTGTGAATCCTCAAAATCTTGTAACTCAAATTTAAAACCCCACTTACCAACTGTGGTCTCGACTGCCAACTTGGTATACTTATGTCACGCTGATGACAATAACTATAAGCTACCATTAAAACATTTTAAAGGATTTATTTTTTCAGGAGGTCGTGGGTTCGATCTCAGACTAAAACTACGGCTTTTAATTATTTTATTGTATTATTACACGATTTTTATTAATTCACTCTGTCTGCTGTACACTCAGAAATTGTAACTCAAATTTAAAACCCCACTTCCCAACGTGCTATCGACTGCCAACTTGTTATACTTATGTCACGCTGATGACAATAACTATATTCTATAATTACAAATAAAAATATTTATGTTTAGTTTTACACGATTTCTATTAACTCCTCATCACTCTGTCTGTTGTTGTTGTTGTGAATCCTCAAATCTTGTAGCTCAAATTTAAAACCCCACTTACCAACTGTGGTATCGACTGCCAACTTGGTATACTTATGTCACGCTGATGACAATAACTATGAGCTACCATTAAAACATTTTTAAAAATGTTATTTTTTTCAGGAGGTCCTGGGTTCGATCTCAGACTAAAACTACGGCTTTTAATTATTTTATTTTAATTTATTATTACACGATTTGTATTAATTCACTCTGTCTGCTGTACACTCAGAAATTGTAACTCAAATTTAAAACCCCACTTCCCAACGTGCTATCGACTGCCAACTTGGTATACTTATGTCACGCTGATGACAATAACTATAAGCTACCATTAAAACATTTAAATGTATTTATTTTTTCAGGAGGTCGTGGGTTCGATCTAAGACTAAAACTACCGCTTTTAATTATTTTATTTTAATTTATTATTACGCGATTTCTATTAATTCACTCTGTCTGCTGTACACTCAGAAATTGTAACTCAAATTTAAAACCCCACTTCCCAACGTGCTACCGACTGAAAACTTGTTATACTTATGTCACGCTGATGACAATAACTATATTCTATAGTTACAAATAAAAATATTTATATGTTTAAACATTATATTTTTTAGATATGGTAAGTTCCGGCTTGGGGGTTCAAATCGTCCACTCTCAACTCACATTCGGCTGTGATGGTCCAGGGTCCCCTTACGATGTGGGTCCCCCACATCCATCCTGGAGTCGTGTGGAGGCGTTCTTGCCATCGTTACTAGTGAATGTTTACAAATGTATACTTTATTTTTAATTTGTAATTATAGAATATAGTTATTGTCATCAGCGTGACATAAGTATAACAAGTTGGCAGTCGATAGCACGTTGGGAAGTGGGGTTTTAAATTTGAGTTACAAGATTTTGAGTGTACAGCAGAGTCAATAAAAATCGTGTAATGCACCTGATGATGATTGCTGCTTTGTGTTGCAGTAGAAACGTCGTGAGAATTTAATTGTTTTATATTTTTATTATTTTATTGTTTCCCTTCTACGTGGTGGTGACTTTACCCAAAGAACCAAGAATAATAATTTTATTGTTTTATATTTTTATTATTTTATTGTTTCCCTTCTAACGTGGTGGTGACTTTACCCAAAGAACCAAGAATAATAATTTTATTGTTTTATATTTTTATTATTTTATTGTTTCCCTTCTAACGTGGTGGTGACTTTACCGAAAGAACCAAGAATATGAATCCCTGCAGTCACGAAAGCTTTAAATAAATATGTATATGTTTAAACATTATATTTTTTAGATGTGGTAAGTTCCGGCTTGGGGGTTCTAATCGCCCACTCTCAACTCACATTCGGCTGTGATGGTCCAGGGACCCCTTACGATGTGGGTCCCCCACATCCATCCTGGAGTCGTGTGGAGGCGTTCTTTCCATCATTACTTAGTAGGGTTCAGTTCATTTAAGGGTGTTATTAATAATAAAAAAATATATAGCAGTTTTTTTAAAAAAAAAATCTTATTACTTATTATAGCTTCGTTTTGGTGATTTTTGAAAGCGTTTTGGTTTTGAGGCGTGTTCATTTGTTTGTAGCACGGAGTTGGCCCCTTAACTTTCATCTAAATAATCTCGTGGTTGTCATTGTTTCACTCGCAGTCCACTGGGGTGTTTGCACGAAGCGTTGAAATGAGGTGGTTTATTTTATTGTTTAACACGATTTCTATTAACTCCTCATCACTCTGTCTGTTGTTGTTGCTGTTGTTGTTGTTGTGAGTCCTCAAAATCTTGTAACTCAAATTTAAAACCCCACTTACCAACTGTGGTATCGACTGCCAACTTGGTATACTTATGTCACGCTGATGACAATAACTATAAGCTACCATTAAAACATTTTAAAGGATTTCTTTTTTCAGGAGGTCGTGGGTTCGATCTCAGACTAAAACTACGGCTTTTAATTATTTTATTTTATTATTACACGATTTGTATTAATTCACTCTGTCTGCTGTACACTCAGAAATTGTAACTCAAATTTAAAACCCCACTTCCCAACGTGCTATCGACTGCCAACTTGTTATACTTATGTCACGCTGATGACAATAACTATATTCTATAATTACAAATAAAAATATTTATGTTTAGTTTTACACGATTTCTATTAACTCCTCATCACTCTGTCTGTTGTTGTTGTTGTTGTGAATCCTCAAATCTTGTAGCTCAAATTTAAAACCCCACTTACCAACTGTGGTATCGACTGCCAACTTGGTATACTTATGTCACGCTGATGACAATAACTATAAGCTACCATTAAAACATTTAAATGTATTTATTTTTTCAGGAGGTCGTGGGTTCGATCTAAGACTAAAACTACCGCTTTTAATTATTTTATTTTAATTTATTATTACGCGATTTCTATTAATTCACTCTGTCTGCTGTACACTCAGAAATTGTAACTCAAATTTAAAACCCCACTTCCCAACGTGCTACCGACTGAAAACTTGTTATACTTATGTCACGCTGATGACAATAACTATATTCTATAGTTACAAATAAAAATATTTATATGTTTAAACATTATATTTTTTAGATATGGTAAGTTCCGGCTTGGGGGTTCAAATCGTCCACTCTCAACTCACATTCGGCTGTGATGGTCCAGGGTCCCCTTACGATGTGGGTCCCCCACATCCATCCTGGAGTCGTGTGGAGGAGTTATTGCCATCGTTACTAGTGAATGTTTACAAATGTATACTTTATTTTTAATTTGTAACGATAGAATATGGTTACTGTCATCAGCGTGACATAAGTATAACGAGTTGGCAGTCGATAGCACGTTGGGAAGTGGGGTTTTAAATTTGAGTTACAAGATTTTGAGTGTACAGCAGAGTCAATAAAAATCGTGTAATGCACCTGATGATGATTGCTGCTTTGTGTTGCAGTAGAAACGTCGTGAGAATTTAATTGTTTTATATTTTTATTATTTTATTGTTTCCCTTCTACGTGGTGGTGACTTTACCCAAAGAACCAAGAATAATAATTTTATTGTTTTATATTTTTATTATTTTATTGTTTCCCTTCTAACGTGGTGGTGACTTTACCCAAAGAACCAAGAATAATAATTTTATTGTTTTATATTTTCATTATTTTATTGTTTCCCTTCTAACGTGGTGGTGACTTTACCGAAAGAACCAAGAATATGAATCCCTGCAGTCACGAAAGCTTTAAATAAATATGTATATGTTTAAACATTATATTTTTTAGATGTGGTAAGTTCCGGCTTGGGGGTTCTAATCGCCCACTCTCAACTCACATTCGGCTGTGATGGTCCAGGGTCCCCTTACGATGTGGGTCCCCCACATCCATCCTGGAGTCGTGTGGAGGCGTTCTTGCCATCACTACTTAGTAGGGTTCAGTTCATTTAAGGGTGTTATTAATAATAAAAAAATATATAGCAGTTTTTTAAAAAATATATATATATTATTACTTATTATAGCTTCGTTTTGGTGATTTTTGAAAGCGTTTTGGTTTTGAGGCGTGTTCATTTGTTTGTAGCACGGAGTTGGCCCCTTAACTTTCATCTAAATAATCTCGTGGTTGTCATTGTTTCACTCGCAGTCCACTGGAGTGTTTGCACGAAGCGTTGAAATGAGGTGGTTTATTTTATTGTTTAACACGATTTCTATTAACTCCTCATCACTCTGTCTGTTGTTGTTGCTGTTGTTGTTGTGAATCCTCAAAATCTCGTAACTCAAATTTAAAACCCCACTTACCAACTGTGGTATCGACTGCCGACTTGGTATACTTATGTCACGCTGATGACAATAACTATAAGCTACCATTAAAACATTTAAAAGTATTGATTTTTTCACGAGGACCTGGGTTCGATCTCAGACTAAAACTACGGCTTTTAATTGTTTCATTTTATTATTATTATTACACGATTTTTATTAATTCACTCTGTCTGCTGTACACTCAGAAATTGTAACTCAAATTTAAAACTCCACTTCCCAACTGTGGTATCGACTGCCAACTTGTTATACTTATGTCACGCTGATGACAATAACTGTATTCTATAATTACAAATAAAAATATATATATATGTTTAAACATTATATTTTTTAGATGTGTTAAGTTCCGGCTTGGGGGTTCTAATCGTCCACTCTCAACTCACATTCGGCTGTGATGGTCCAGGGTCCCCTTACGATGTGGGTCCCCCACATCCATCCTGGAGTCGTGTGGAGGCGTTCTTGCCATCACTACTTAGTAGGGTTCAGTTCATTTAAGGGTGTTATTAATAATAAAAAAATATATAGCAGTTTTTTTTAAAAAAAATTCTTATTACTTATTATAGCTTCGTTTTGGTGATTTTTGAAAGCGTTTTGGTTTTGAGGCGTGTTCATTTGTTTGTAGCACGGAGTTGGCCCCTTAACTTTAATCTAAATAATCTCGTGGTTGTCATTGTTTCACTCGCAGTCCACTGGGGTGTTTGCACGAAGCGTTGAAATGAGGTAGTTTATTATTTAGTTTAGTTTTACACGATTTCTATGAACTCCTCATCACTCTGTCTGTTGCTGTTGTTGTTGTGAATCCTCAAAATCTTGTAACTCAAATTTAAAACCCCACTTACCAACTGTGGTCTCGACTGCCGACTTGGTATACTTATGGCACGCTGATGACAATAACTATAAGCTACCATTAAAACATTTTTTTAAAAGGTTATTTTTTCAGGAGGTCCTGGGTTCGATCTCAGACTAAAACTACGGCTTTTAATTATTTTATTTTATTGTATTATTACGCGATGTTTATTAATTCACTCTGTCTGCTGTACACTCAGAAATTGTAACTCAAATTTAAAACCCCACTTCCCAACGTGCTATCGACTGCCAACTTGGTATGCTTATGTCACGCTGATGACAATAACTATATTCTATAATTACAAATAAAAATATTTATGTTTAGTTTTACACGATTTCTATTAACTCCTCATCACTCTGTCTGTTGTTGTTGTTGTTGTGAATCCTCAAATCTCGTAGCTCAAATTTAAAACCCCACTTACCAACTGTGGTCTCGGCTGCCAACTTGGTATACTTATGTCACGCTGATGACAATAACTATAAGCTACCATTAAAACATTTTTTAAAATGTTATTTTTTCAGGAGGTCGTGGGTTCGATCTCAGACTAAAACTACGGCGTTTAATTATTTTATTTTAATTTATTATTACACGATTTTTATTAATTCACTCTGTCTGCTGTACACTCAGAAATTGTAACTCAAATTTAAAACTCCACTTCCCAACGTGCTATCGACTGCCAACTTGTTATACTTATGTCACGCTGATGACAATAACTATATTCTATAATTACAAATAAAAATATTTATGTTTAGTTTTACACGATTTCTATTAACTCCTCATCACTCTGTCTGTTGTTGTTGTTGTGAATCCTCAAAATCTCGTAACTCAAATTTAAAACCCCACTTACCAACTGTGGTATCGGCTGCCAACTTGTTATACTTATGTCACGCTGATGACAATAACTATAAGCTACCATTAAAACATTTTAAAGTATTGATTTTTTCAGGAGGTCCTGGGTTCGATCTCAGACTAAAACTACGGCTTTTAATTGTTTCATTTTATTATTATTACACGATTTTTATTAATTCACTCTGTCTGCTGTACACTCAGAAATTGTAACTCAAATTTATAACCCCACTTCCCAACGTGCTATCGACTGCCAACTTGGTATACTTATGTCACGCTGATGACAATAACTATGAGCTACCATTAAAACATTTTTAAAAATGTTATTTTTTTCAGGAGGTCCTGGGTTCGATCTCAGACTAAAACTACGGCTTTTAATTATTTCATTTTAATTTATTATTACACGATTTTTATTAATTCACTCTGTCTGCTGTACACTCAGAAATTGTAACTCAAATTTAAAACCCCACTTCCCAACGTGCTACCGACTGAAAACTTGTTATGCTTATGTCACGCTGATGACAATAACTATATTCTATAATTACAAATAACAATATTTATGTGTTTAAACATTATATTTTTTAGATGTGTTAAGTTCCGGCTTGGGGGTTCTAATCGTCCACTCTCAACTCACATTCGGCTGTGATGGTCCAGGGTCCCCTTACGATGTGGGTCCCCCACATCCATCCTGGAGTCGTGTGGAGGCGTTCTTTCCATCATTACTTAGTAGGGTTCAGTTCATTTAAGGGTGTTATTAATAATAAAAAAAATATATAGCAGTTTTTTAAAAAAAAAAATCTTATTACTTATTATAGCTTCGTTTTGGTGATTTTTGAAAGCGTTTTGGTTTTGAGGCGTGTTCATTTGTTTGTAGCACGGAGTTGGCCCCTTAACTTTCATCTAAAGAATCTCGTGGTTGTCATTGTTTCACTCGCAGTCCACTGGGGTGTTTGCACGAAGCGTTGAAATGAGGTGGTTTATTATTTAGTTTAGTTTTACACGATTTCTATTAACTCCTCATCACTCTGTCTGTTGCTGTTGTTGTTGTGAATCCTCAAAATCTTGTAACTCAAATTTAAAACCCCACTTACCAACTGTGGTCTCGACTGCCGACTTGGTATACTTATGGCACGCTGATGACAATAACTATAAGCTACCATTAAAACATTTTTTAAAAAGGTTATTTTTTCAGGAGGTCCTGGGTTCGATCTCAGACTAAAACTACGGCTTTTAATTATTTTATTTTATTGTATTATTACGCGATGTTTATTAATTCACTCTGTCTGCTGTACACTCAGAAATTGTAACTCAAATTTAAAACCCCACTTCCCAACGTGCTATCGACTGCCAACTTGGTATGCTTATGTCACGCTGATGACAATAACTATATTCTATAATTACAAATAAAAATATTTATGTTTAGTTTTACACGATTTCTATTAACTCCTCATCACTCTGTCTGTTGTTGTTGTTGTTGTGAATCCTCAAATCTCGTAGCTCAAATTTAAAACCCCACTTACCAACTGTGGTCTCGGCTGCCAACTTGGTATACTTATGTCACGCTGATGACAATAACTATAAGCTACCATTAAAACATTTTTTAAAATGTTATTTTTTCAGGAGGTCGTGGGTTCGATCTCAGACTAAAACTACGGCGTTTAATTATTTTATTTTAATTTATTATTACACGATTTTTATTAATTCACTCTGTCTGCTGTACACTCAGAAATTGTAACTCAAATTTAAAACTCCACTTCCCAACGTGCTATCGACTGCCAACTTGTTATACTTATGCCACGCTGATGACAATAACTATATTCTATAATTACAAATAAAAATATTTATGTTTAGTTTTACACGATTTCTATTAACTCCTCATCACTCTGTCTGTTGCTGTTGCTGTTGTGAATCCTCAAAATCTTGTAACTCAAATTTAAAACCCCACTTACCAACTGTGGTATCGACTGCCAACTTGGTATACTTATGTCACGCTGATGACAATAACTATAAGCTACCATTAAAACATTTTAAAAATGTTATTTTTTTCAGGAGGTCGTTGGTTCGATCTCAGACTAAAACTACGGCTTTTAATTATTTTATTTTAATTTATTATTACGCGATTTTTATTAATTCACTCTGTCTGCTGTACACTCAGAAATTGTAACTCAAATTTAAAACCCCACTTCCCAACGTGCTATCGACTGAAAACTTATCATACTTATGTCACGCTGATGACAATAACTATATTCTATAATTACAAATAACAATATTTATATGTTTAAACATTATATTTTTTAGATATGTTAAGTTCCGGCTTGGGGGTTCTAATCGTCCACTCTCAACTCACATTCGGCTGTGATGGTCCAGGGTCCCCTTACGATGTGGGTCCCCCACATCCATCCTGGAGTCGTGTGGAGGCGTTCTTGCCATCGTTACTAGTGAATGTTTACAAATGTATACCTTATTTTTAATTTGTAACGATAGAATATAGTTATTGTCATCAGCGTGGCATAAGTATAACAAGTTGGCAGTCGATAGCACGTTGGGAAGTGGGGTTTTAAATTTGAGTTACAAGATTTTGAGTGTACAGCAGAGTCAATAAAAATCGTGTAATGCACCTGATGATGATTGCTGCTTTGTGTTGCAGTAGAAACGTCGTGAGAATTTAATTGTTTTATATTTTTATTATTTTATTGTTTTCCTTCTAACGCGGTGGTGACTTTACCCAAAGAACCAAGAATAATAATTTTATTGTTTTATATTTTTATTATTTTATTGTTTCCCTTCTACGTGGTGGTGACTTTACCCAAAGAACCAAGAATATTAATTTTATTGTTTTATATTTTTATTATTTTATTGTTTCCCTTCTACGTGGTGGTGACTTTACCCAAAGAACCAAGAATAATAATTTTATTGTTTTATATTTTTATTATTTTATTGTTTCCCTTCTAACGTGGTGGTGACTTTACCCAAAGAACCAAGAATAATAATTTTATTGTTTTATATTTTTATTATTTTATTGTTTCCCTTCTAACGTGGTGGTGACTTTACCGAAAGAACCAAGAATATGAATCCCTGCAGTAACGAAAGCTTTAAATAAAAATATTTATATGTTTAAACATTATATTTTTTAGATGTGTTAAGTTCCGGCTTGGGTGTTCTAATCGTCCACTCTCAACTCACATTCGGCTGTGATGGTCCAGGGACCCCTTACGATGTGGGTCCCCCACATCCATCCTGGAGTCGTGTGGAGGCGTTCTTTCCATCATTACTTAGTAGGGTTCAGTTCATTTAAGGGTGTTATTAATAATAATAAAAATATATAGCAGTTTTTTTTAAAAAAAAATCTTATTACTTATTATAGCTTCGTTTTGGTGATTTTTGAAAGCGTTTTGGTTTTGAGGCGTGTTCATTTGTTTGTAGCACGGAGTTGGCCCCTTAACTTTCATCTAAAGAATCTCGTGGTTGTCATTGTTTCACTCGCAGTCCACTGGGGTGTTTGCACGAAGCGTTGAAATGAGGTGGTTTATTTTATTGTTTTGTTTAACACGATTTCTATTAACTCCTCATCACTCTGTCTGCTGTTGTTGTTGTTGTGAATCCTCAAAATCTCGTAACTCAAATTTAAAACCCCACTTACCAACTGTGGTATCGACTGCCAACTTGGTATACGTATGTCACGCTGATGACAATAACTATAAGCTACCATTAAAACATTTTAAAGGATTTATTTTTTCAGGAGGTCGTGGGTTCGATCTCAGACTAAAACTACGGCTTTTAATTATTTTATTTTAATTTATTATTACGCGATTTCTATTAATTCACTCTGTCTGCTGTACACTCAGAAATTGTAACTCAAATTTAAAACTCCACTTCCCAACGTGCTATCGACTGAAAACTTATCATACTTATGTCACGCTGATGACAATAACTATATTCTATAATTACAAATAAAAATATTTATGTTTAGTTTTACACGATTTCTATTAACTCCTCATCACTCTGTCTGTTGTTGTTGTGAGTCCTCAAAATCTTGTAACTCAAATTTAAAACCCCACTTACCAACTGTGGTATCGACTGCCGACTTGGTATACTTATGTCACGCTGATGACAATAACTATAAGCTACCATTAAAACATTTAAATGTATTTATTTTTTCAGGAGGTCGTGGGTTCGATCTCAGACTAAAACTACGGCTTTTAATTATTTTATTTTAATTTATTATTACGCGATTTCTATTAATTCACTCTGTCTGCTGTACACTCAGAAATTGTAACTCAAATTTATAACCCCACTTCCCAACGTGCTATCGACTGCCAACTTGTTATACTTATGTCACGCTGATGACAATAACTATATTCTATAATTACAAATAAAAATATTTATGTTTAGTTTTACACGATTTCTATTAACTCCTCATCACTCTGTCTGTTGCTGTTGTTGTTGTGAATCCTCAAAATCTGGTAACTCAAATTTAAAACCCCACTTACCAACTGTGGTATCGACTGCCGACTTGTTATACTTATGTCACGCTGATGACAATAACTATAAGCTACCATTAAAACATTTTAAAGTATTGATTTTTTCAGGAGGTCCTGGGTTCGATCTCAGACTAAAACTACGGCTTTTAATTATTTTATTTTATTATTACACGATTTGTATTAATTCACTCTGTCTGCTGTACACTCAGAAATTGTAACTCAAATTTAAAACCCCACTTCCCAACGTGCTATCGACTGAAAACTTGTCATACTTATGTCACGCTGATGACAATAACTATATTCTATAATTACAAATAAAAATATTTATGTTTAGTTTTACACGATTTCTATTAACTCCTCATCACTCTGTCTGCTGTTGTTGTTGTGAATCCTCAAATCTTGTAGCTCAAATTTAAAACCCCACTTACCAACTGTGGTATCGACTGCCGACTTGTTATACTTATGTCACGCTAATGACAATAACTATGAGCTACCATTAAAACATTTTTTAAAATGTTATTTTTTTCAGGAGGTCCTGGGTTCGATCTCAGACTAAAACTACGGCTTTTAATTATTTTATTTTAATTTATTATTACGCGATTTCTATTAATTCACTCTGTCTGCTGTACACTCAGAAATTGTAACTCAAATTTAAAACCCCACTTCCCAACGTGCTATCGACTGCCAACTTGTTATACTTATGTCACGCTGATGACAATAACTATATTCTATCATTACAAATAAAAATATTTATATGTTTAAACATTATATTTTTTAGATGTGTTAAGTTCCGGCTTGGGGGTTCTAATCGCCCACTCTCAACTCACATTCGGCTGTGATGGTCCAGGGACCCCTTACGATGTGGGTCCCCCACATCCATCCTGGAGTCGTGTGGAGGAGTTATTGCCATCGTTACTAGTGAATGTTTACAAATGTATACCTTATTTTTAATTTGTAACGATAGAATATAGTTATTGTCATCAGCGTGGCATAAGTATAACAAGTTGGCAGTCGATAGCACGTTGGGAAGTGGGGTTTTAAATTTGAGTTACAAGATTTTGAGTGTACAGCAGAGTCAATAAAAATCGTGTAATGCACCTGATGATGATTGCTGCTTTGTGTTGCAGTAGAAACGTCGTGAGAATTTAATTGTTTTATATTTTTATTATTTTATTGTTTTCCTTCTAACGCGGTGGTGACTTTACCCAAAGAACCAAGAATAATAATTTTATTGTTTTATATTTTTATTATTTTATTGTTTCCCTTCTACGTGGTGGTGACTTTACCCAAAGAACCAAGAATATTAATTTTATTGTTTTATATTTTTATTATTTTATTGTTTCCCTTCTACGTGGTGGTGACTTTACCCAAAGAACCAAGAATAATAATTTTATTGTTTTATATTTTTATTATTTTATTGTTTCCCTTCTAACGTGGTGGTGACTTTACCCAAAGAACCAAGAATAATAATTTTATTGTTTTATATTTTTATTATTTTATTGTTTCCCTTCTAACGTGGTGGTGACTTTACCGAAAGAACCAAGAATATGAATCCCTGCAGTAACGAAAGCTTTAAATAAAAATATTTATATGTTTAAACATTATATTTTTTAGATGTGTTAAGTTCCGGCTTGGGTGTTCTAATCGTCCACTCTCAACTCACATTCGGCTGTGATGGTCCAGGGACCCCTTACGATGTGGGTCCCCCACATCCATCCTGGAGTCGTGTGGAGGCGTTCTTTCCATCATTACTTAGTAGGGTTCAGTTCATTTAAGGGTGTTATTAATAATAATAAAAATATATAGCAGTTTTTTTTAAAAAAAAATCTTATTACTTATTATAGCTTCGTTTTGGTGATTTTTGAAAGCGTTTTGGTTTTGAGGCGTGTTCATTTGTTTGTAGCACGGAGTTGGCCCCTTAACTTTAATCTAAATAATCTCGTGGTTGTCATTGTTTCACTCGCAGTCCACTGGGGTGTTTGCACGAAGCGTTGAAATGAGGTGGTTTATTTTATTGTTTTGTTTAACACGATTTCTATTAACTCCTCATCACTCTGTCTGCTGTTGTTGTTGTTGTGAATCCTCAAAATCTCGTAACTCAAATTTAAAACCCCACTTACCAACTGTGGTATCGACTGCCAACTTGGTATACGTATGTCACGCTGATGACAATAACTATAAGCTACCATTAAAACATTTTAAAGGATTTATTTTTTCAGGAGGTCGTGGGTTCGATCTCAGACTAAAACTACGGCTTTTAATTATTTTATTTTAATTTATTATTACGCGATTTCTATTAATTCACTCTGTCTGCTGTACACTCAGAAATTGTAACTCAAATTTAAAACTCCACTTCCCAACGTGCTATCGACTGAAAACTTATCATACTTATGTCACGCTGATGACAATAACTATATTCTATAATTACAAATAAAAATATTTATGTTTAGTTTTACACGATTTCTATTAACTCCTCATCACTCTGTCTGTTGTTGTTGTGAGTCCTCAAAATCTTGTAACTCAAATTTAAAACCCCACTTACCAACTGTGGTATCGACTGCCGACTTGGTATACTTATGTCACGCTGATGACAATAACTATAAGCTACCATTAAAACATTTAAATGTATTTATTTTTTCAGGAGGTCGTGGGTTCGATCTCAGACTAAAACTACGGCTTTTAATTATTTTATTTTAATTTATTATTACGCGATTTCTATTAATTCACTCTGTCTGCTGTACACTCAGAAATTGTAACTCAAATTTATAACCCCACTTCCCAACGTGCTATCGACTGCCAACTTGTTATACTTATGTCACGCTGATGACAATAACTATATTCTATAATTACAAATAAAAATATTTATGTTTAGTTTTACACGATTTCTATTAACTCCTCATCACTCTGTCTGTTGCTGTTGTTGTTGTGAATCCTCAAAATCTGGTAACTCAAATTTAAAACCCCACTTACCAACTGTGGTATCGACTGCCGACTTGTTATACTTATGTCACGCTGATGACAATAACTATAAGCTACCATTAAAACATTTTAAAGTATTGATTTTTTCAGGAGGTCCTGGGTTCGATCTCAGACTAAAACTACGGCTTTTAATTATTTTATTTTATTATTACACGATTTGTATTAATTCACTCTGTCTGCTGTACACTCAGAAATTGTAACTCAAATTTAAAACCCCACTTCCCAACGTGCTATCGACTGAAAACTTGTCATACTTATGTCACGCTGATGACAATAACTATATTCTATAATTACAAATAAAAATATTTATGTTTAGTTTTACACGATTTCTATTAACTCCTCATCACTCTGTCTGCTGTTGTTGTTGTGAATCCTCAAATCTTGTAGCTCAAATTTAAAACCCCACTTACCAACTGTGGTATCGACTGCCGACTTGTTATACTTATGTCACGCTAATGACAATAACTATGAGCTACCATTAAAACATTTTTTAAAATGTTATTTTTTTCAGGAGGTCCTGGGTTCGATCTCAGACTAAAACTACGGCTTTTAATTATTTTATTTTAATTTATTATTACGCGATTTCTATTAATTCACTCTGTCTGCTGTACACTCAGAAATTGTAACTCAAATTTAAAACCCCACTTCCCAACGTGCTATCGACTGCCAACTTGTTATACTTATGTCACGCTGATGACAATAACTATATTCTATCATTACAAATAAAAATATTTATATGTTTAAACATTATATTTTTTAGATGTGTTAAGTTCCGGCTTGGGGGTTCTAATCGCCCACTCTCAACTCACATTCGGCTGTGATGGTCCAGGGACCCCTTACGATGTGGGTCCCCCACATCCATCCTGGAGTCGTGTGGAGGAGTTATTGCCATCGTTACTAGTGAATGTTTACAAATGTATACCTTATTTTTAATTTGTAACGATAGAATATAGTTATTGTCATCAGCGTGGCATAAGTATAACAAGTTGGCAGTCGATAGCACGTTGGGAAGTGGGGTTTTAAATTTGAGTTACAAGATTTTGAGTGTACAGCAGAGTCAATAAAAATCGTGTAATGCACCTGATGATGATTGCTGCTTTGTGTTGCAGTAGAAACGTCGTGAGAATTTAATTGTTTTATATTTTTATTATTTTATTGTTTTCCTTCTAACGCGGTGGTGACTTTACCCAAAGAACCAAGAATAATAATTTTATTGTTTTATATTTTTATTATTTTATTGTTTCCCTTCTAACGTGGTGGTGACTTTACCCAAAGAACCAAGAATATTAATTTTATTGTTTTATATTTTTATTATTTTATTGTTTCCCTTCTACGTGGTGGTGACTTTACCCAAAGAACCAAGAATAATAATTTTATTGTTTTATATTTTTATTATTTTATTGTTTCCCTTCTAACGTGGTGGTGACTTTACCCAAAGAACCAAGAATAATAATTTTATTGTTTTATATTTTTATTATTTTATTGTTTCCCTTCTAACGTGGTGGTGACTTTACCCAAAGAACCAAGAATAATAATTTTATTTTTTATATTTTTATAATTTTATTGTTTCCCTTCTACGTGGTGGTGACTTTACCTAAAGAACCAAGAATATTAATTGTATTGTTTTATGTTTTTATTATTTTATTGTTTCCCTTCTACGTGGTGGTGGTGACTTTACCCAAAGAACCAAGAATAATAATTTTATTGTTTTATATTTTTATTATTTTATTGTTTCCCTTCTAACGTGGTGGTGACTTTACCCAAAGAACCAAGAATAATAATTTTATTGTTTTATATTTTTATTATTTTATTGTTTCCCTTCTAACGTGGTGGTGACTTTACCCAAAGAACCAAGAATAATAATTTTATTGTTTTATATTTTTATTATTTTATTGTTTCCCTTCTAACGTGGTGGTGACTTTAGCCAAAGAACCAAGAATAATAATGTTATTGTTTTATATTTTTATTATTTTATTGTTTCCCTTCTAACGTGGTGGTGACTTTACCCAAAGAACCAAGAATAATAATTTTATTGTTTTATATTTTTATTATTTTATTGTTTCCCTTCTAACGTGGTGGTGACTTTACCGAAAGAACCAAGAATAATAATTTTATTGTTTTATATTTTTATTATTTTATTGTTTCCCTTCTAACGTGGTGGTGACTTTACCCAAAGAACCAAGAATAACAATTTTATTGTTTTATATTTTTATTATTTTATTGTTTCCCTTCTAACGTGGTGGTGACTTTACCCAAAGAACCAAGAATAATAATTTTATTGTTTTATATTTTTATTATTTTATTGTTTCCCTTCTAACGTGGTGGTGACTTTACCCAAAGAACCAAGAATAATAATTTTATTGTTTTATATTTTTATTATTTTATTGTTTCCCTTCTAACGTGGTGGTGACTTTACCGAAAGAACTTAGAATATTAATTTTATTGTTTTATATTTTTATTATTTTATTGTTTCCCTTCTAACGTGGTGGTGACTTTACCCAAAGAACCAAGAATAATAATTTTATTGTTTTATATTTTTATTATTTTATTGTTTCCCTTCTAACGTGGTGGTGACTTTACCCAAAGAACCAAGAATAATAATTTTATTGTTTTATATTTTTATTATTTTATTGTTTCCCTTCTAACGTGGTGGTGACTTTACCCAAAGAACCAAGAATAATAATTTTATTGTTTTATATTTTTATTATTTTATTGTTTCCCTTCTAACGTGGTGGTGACTTTACCCAAAGAACCAAGAATAACAATTTTATTGTTTTATATTTTTATTATTTTATTGTTTCCCTTCTAACGTGGTGGTGACTTTACCCAAAGAACCAAGAATAATAATTTTATTGTTTTATATTTTTATTATTTTATTGTTTCCCTTCTAACGTGGTGGTGACTTTACCCAAAGAACCAAGAATAATAATTTTATTGTTTTATATTTTTATTATTTTATTGTTTCCCTTCTAACGTGGTGGTGACTTTACCGAAAGAACTTAGAATATTAATTTTATTGTTTTATATTTTTATTATTTTATTGTTTCCCTTCTAACGTGGTGGTGACTTTACCCAAAGAACCAAGAATAATAATTTTATTGTTTTATATTTTTATTATTTTATTGTTTCCCTTCTAACGTGGTGGTGACTTTACCCAAAGAACCAAGAATAATAATTTTATTGTTTTATATTTTTATTATTTTATTGTTTCCCTTCTACGTGGTGGTGGTGACTTTACCCAAAGAACCAAGAATAATAATGTATTTATTTGTAATTATAGACTATAGTATTGTCATCAGCGTGACGTAAGCATAACAAGTTTGGGAAGTGGGATGACGTCACACCCAATCAGCCCCTCACCAGCTCATTAACAAAGTTAACTTTAAAATAATTAACAGCGGAAGCTACTGATGACGTTAACTTTAAATATTGTGTAGTGTTTAGTGTAGTGTATAGTGTAGTGTGTAGTGTTTAGTAGTGTATAGTGTAGTGTATAGTGTAGTGTGTAGTGTAGTGTATAGTAGTGTATAGTGTAGTAGTGTATAGTGTAGTGTATAGTGTAGTGCATAGTGTAGTGTATAGTGTAGTAGTGTATAGTGTAGTGTATAGTGTAGTAGTGTACAATGTAGTGTATAGTGTAGTGTATAGTGTAGTGTATAGTGTAGTAGTGTATAGTGTAGTGTATAGTGTAGTGTATAGTAGTGTAGTGTATAGTAGTGTAGTGTATAGTGTAGTGTATAATGTAGTGTGTAGTGTAGTGTATATTGTAGTGTATAGTGTAGTGTACAATGTAATGTATAGTGTAGTGTATAGTGTAGTGTATAGTGTAATGTGTAGTGTATAGTGTAGTAGTGTAGTAGTGTATAGTGTAGTAGTGTATATTGTAGTGTATAGTGTAGTGTACAATGTAGTGTACAATGTAGTGTATAGTATAGTGTATAGTGTAGTGTATAGTGTAGTGTAGTGTATATTGTAGTGTGTAGTGCATAGTGTATAGTGTAGTAGTGTATATTGTAGCGTATAGTGTAGTGTACAATGTAGTGTACAATGTAGTGTATAGTGTAGTGGACAATGTAGTGTACAATGTAGTGTATAGTGTATAAGTGTATAGTGTAGTAGTGTACAATGTAGTGTATAGTATAGTGTATAGTGTAGTGTATAGTGTAGTGTATATTGTAGTGTGTAGTGCATAGTGTATAGTGTAGTGTATAGTGTAGTAGTGTATATTGTAGCGTATAGTGTAGTGTACAATGTAGTGTATAGTGTAGTGGACAATGTAGTGTACAATGTAGTGTATAGTGTAGTAGTGTATAGTGTAGTAGTGTACAATGTAGTGTACAATGCAGTGTACAGTGTATAGCATAATTCTGTCTAGCACGAACTTAACGATCCAAAATGGCCGTTGCGGGCTGGTCTGGCTGACCAAAACGCTCCAAATCGCGCCCAGCACCCGACCAACTCCGACGTCTCTGACCTGAACCCAATCTCTCCGCGTCTCTCCCACCCCTCGCACCCCCCCCCCCCCCCCCCCCCCCCCCCCCCACCCCCCCCCCCCCCCCCCCCCACAACAGCAGGCGAAGAACCGACGGACGGATTCCTTCCACCTCTCTTCCCCCGCGCCAATTCCCAGGGCCCTCGACACCCAGCCACACTCCGGCCGACTCTTCCTCCACGCGCAAAAAAATCTCGGGAGGCCCGTCAAAAATCCCAACCCGTCGCCCGTCATCGTAAGAGTGGGGGGGTGGAGGGAGGGAGGGAGGGAGGGAGGGACCCCCCCCCCCCCCCCTCGCCCTCCTCCCCCCCCACCCCCCCCCAGCCCAGGATTTGTTGCCGTTTGCCGGTTTTCGTTTTTCCCGCCCGCCCCGCCGTTTGGCAAAAATGACTGCCGAAAACGACCCCGAGATCGCCCCCTCGAGACGGCGGCTAGGCGAGGCCGAGGATGCGCCCCGACGTCGCCCACCGGGCCTCGAAACCGGCGCCGCCGGATTGCGGGGCCCGGCGGTGCCCTGCAAGCGCGAGGAGCCGGACGACGATGAGGAGGAGGAGGAGGAGGAGGAGGAGGTGGAGGAGGTGCCGGAGGCCCGCGGGGCGGTGGACGCCGAGGACGCTGAGTCACGTGGCGACGTGAAGCCCCCGCGTGAGGCCGTGATGATGATGATGATGGTGGCCGTGCCCAAGGGTAGACTGGTGGCGGCCGGAGACGTCTGCGGCAGGGCATCGCCGCCTCAGCCGCCTCAGCCGCCTCAGCCGCCTCAGCCGCCTCAACCGCCTCAGCCGCCTCAGCAAGACTTCGTGTCCGCCTTGAGCGCTATCAGCAGCAGCAGCAGCAGCGGCGGCGGCGGCGACCATCATCAGCATCATCAGCAGCATCATCAGCAGCATCAGCATCAGCAATTGCACCATCATCAACAACAGCAACATCATCAGCTGCAGCAGAATAAATGTGGGCATCACCTTCATCAACTCCACCAACTCCATCATCATCATCAGCAGCAGCAGCAGCAGCTCCATCAGCACCTTCAGAGCATGGATCTGGATCAACATCATCATCATCAGCAGCAGCAGCTGCAGCTGCAGCTGCAGGAGGTCGATCAGGACGAGGACAATGAACTTGAGATTCATCAGCAGCATCATCATCATCAGCAGCATCAGCAGCATCATCAGCAGCATCAGCAGCATCATCAGCTGCTGGGTCTTCACTCGGGGGTGACAGGTGAGTGATGATGCTGATGATGATGTTGTCGAACATGCTGATGATGGTGATGATGGTGATGATGATGTTGATGATGTTGATGATGATGATGGTGATGATGGTGATGATGATGTTGATGATGATGTTGATGATGATGTTGTCGAACATGCTGATGATGGTGATGATGGTGATGATGGTGATGATGATTTTGATGATGTTGATGATGTTGTTGTCGAACATGCTGATGATGGTGATGATGATGCTGATGATGCTGATTCCAGTAACCATGCAGCATTCCATGAAAGTTGTGAGTGTCTCAGTGAGTGAGTTAGTGTTTGAGTGTGTGAATGAATGAGTGTATGAGTGAGTGAGTGTATGAATGAGTGTATGAGTGTGTGAGTGAGTGTGTGAGTGAGTGAGCGTATGAGAGAGCGAATGTATGAGTGAGTGTATGAGTGAGTGAGTGTGTGAGTGAGTGTATGAGTGAGTGAGTGTATGAGTGAGTGTATGAGTGAGTGAGTGTGTGAGTGAGTGTATGAGTGAGTGAGTGTGTGAGTGAGTGTATGAGTGAGTGAGTGAGTGTGTGAGTGAGTGCATGAGTGAGCCAGGAGATTGAATCTCTACCCTCGAGGCTCCTCCAGAAATAACAAAAAGCCACTTCGTGTGGCCACGTGGAATGTTCGAACGCTCACTGCGGAGGAGAGGCTGCAATTCCTCTGTCGGGAGCTGGAACGGTACCGCCTGGATCGCTGTGCCATTCAGGAGGTCCGGTGGACCGGCTCTGGCTCCTGCCACCATGAGGGGTGGACAGTCCTCTACTCGGGGCAGCAGACTGACAAACAAAAGGGTGTGGCTTTTCTTTTGAACAAAAGAATGAAGGGGGCGTGGGAGCGTGGCGGTGAGGTGTGGAAAGCTGTAAGCCCCAGGCTACTTTGGGCTCACCTTCCCATCAACCGGAGGCGAGGAGTGGTGGTCGTGGTTACTTATGCCCCCACCGAAGACGAACATCCGTGGAGGGATGCAGGCAAGGCTGATGAGTCAGATGCCTTCTATGACCTCCTGTCACAGGTGCTAGCTAAAGTGGCCACTCGGGATAGAGTCATCTTGTTGGGTGACTTTAATGCCCGAGTTGGTCATGATGCTGGCACCTGGTCTGGAGTAATTGGAAGGCATGGGCCAGATCAGCTCAATAACAACGGTAGGAGGCTGCTAGATTTTTGTGCAGCCCATGGGCTTGTAATTATCAACACGCTGTTCCGGCATCGGCACATCCACATACCATCATGGATACATGCCGGGTCCAAGCAAGAACATCTGCTGAACTACATAGTGATGGAACAGTGGATGCGGGCCCATGTCCTTGACACCAGGACCTACCGTGGAACTGATCTGCCCAATGACCATCGACTTGTCATCTGTAATATGCGCCTGCCATTTTTCCACTCCAAAGGTGGGTGTACACCCAGGACCCCATTCAACCCCTTGGTGGCCTGGTCTCAGTTAGCTGATGGAAGTTGCAAGCGAGAATTTAATCATCGCTTGCAGCTGGGGTTGGCATCGTCCCCCATTCCTTCTGATGTCGAAGTGAAATGGGCGAGGTTTAGGACTGTGGCTCATGCAGCTTTTGCTGAGCATTTCTGTGAGGTCCTGGGGGAGGGGACATCCCTCAGCCTGGATAACATCGTGGGACAAAGTGAGGATGACCCTGCTGAGGCTGCGGTGCCTCAAATATTGGAATAAGTCACCCCCTGTGAGTGGCTGGCTGAGGTGCCATCTGTTGAGGAAGTACTGAAGGCGATCCGGAGTCTGAGATCAGAGATGATCTCCCAAGCGAAATGCTGAGGGAGGGTGGCGTTTGTGCACAGACTGCCCTATATGACATCATTAACAACAGTCTGGACCACTGGACGGGTTCCGCAGGATTGGAAGGATGCCCTGGTGGTCCCCCTCTTTAAGAAGGAGGACCACCTCTTTAAGAAGGGGGACCGCACAGACAGTAACAACTACAGGGACATCTCACTCCTCAGTGTGCCGGGAAAGGTCCTGGCAAGGATTATTCAACATCGCCTTTCCAGGCACGCTTAGCAGAGGCTTGCGGAGCCCCAATGCGGTTTCAGGAAAGGGCGGTCCTGCACAGATGCCATGTTTTCTGTCCGTCTGCTACAGCAGAGGTGTAGTGAATTCCAACAAGACCTACAACTCTGCTTTATTGACCTGGTCAAGGCCTATATTACCATCAGTAGGCCTGGGCTCTGGGTTGTTCTTCGTGCTTTTGGAGTCCCTGACCCTCTGCTCACGATCATTAAGGACCTTCATGATAGTGAGCGTGCCCGGGTAAAACTGTGTGGTCGGGAGTCAGAGCCATTCCCTGTACACCTTGGGGTGCGACAGGGATGTCCTCTGGTTCCCACATTATTTAACATCTATTTTGACCACGTAATTCGTGAATTAGCTGTACCAGAGGAATTTCCATCTGGTACAGATACAATGGGAGGCTGATCGATGCCCAGGTGCGGTCAAGGGATGGCTCCCTATTGCTAAACCATGTTAGGTATGTCAATTATCTGGTATTTGCTGCTCACTCAACGGAGGAGTTAGAGGCGCACCTGCCTGGGTATTTTGTACCATCGGACACTCCATCCCCACAACTCCCAATTGGTGATAGGGCAGTTGTGGAGAGAGTGGAGAGTTTCCCATACCTGGGCAGTGTGCTTATGACTGGCTCCAGTTTAACAGCAGAGGTCTCACTCCGAATCAGTCGAGCGGCAATATCTTCTCATCGGTTGCGTAACGCTGTGTGGAAGCTACCTGGTCTGTCGCTCCGCACTAAGCTTCAGGTCTTCTCGGCCACGGTCATTCCCTCCCTTCTCTACGCTTGCGAAACGTGGACCCCCCGAATGGAACATCTTCGCCGATTAGAAACATTTAGACTGGCCTGCCTACGATCCATCCTGGGTTTAACCAAGCTGGATTGTGTGAGGAGCTCACAGATCCTTGAAAGATCTGGGCAAGGTCCCATCGGTGAGCTCTTCCGACAGGCAAGGCTGCGTTGGCTGGGTCATGTAGCCCGCATGCCCAGCCACCGCATGCCCAAACAGCTTTTGTTTGGCCGGATCGAGGGGGCAAAACGGGCGCGGCATGGGCTAGAGAAGAGATGGAGTGATGTGGTACAGGAGGACGTGGAGCTGAGTGGACTTGCCGATGACCGATACCAGCGGTGTCAAGATCGGCCTCTGTGGAGGAGGCTCGTGAAGGACGCTGCTACTGGGCAGTTGGAGGCAGTCGCCCTCCAACAACAACGGAGGGCGGAGGAGCGATGCTCACAACAACGAGCGGAGCGCCGAGTGGCTAAAGCACAGCAGGTTGGCACGGTAGGGGGCACAGGTGGTGCATCAGCCACTCATCTCAGTCATCTCAGTCAGTCGACCCGTGGCATCTGGGTCTGCCCCGTGACCTCCTGCCAGCGGGCGTTCGACACTTCACGTGGCCTCAAGGTGCACATAGCCTGGCACAAGCGTCGTAGTGACGTCACCGCCACTTAGTGGCGAATAGCGGTTGTTGTTGTTGTCTGTGTCTGTCCCCACGTATACCAGAATCTCCATCCACCTCCTCCATCTCGTCCGCGCTTGGCCTGGCGTGTGTATCATCATCATCATCAGCATCATCAGCAGCAGCATCATCATCAGCATCAGCAGCAGCATCGTCAACAGCTCCGGGTGAGGAAATGAGTTGGTGGTGATGCTGGTGATTGGGTGGGTGAATGGGTGGGTGGGTAGGTGAGTGGGTGGGTGGGTAGGTGAGTGGTTGAGTGAGTGGGTGAGTGAGTGGGTGAGTAGGTGAGTGAGTAGGTGAGTGAGTAGGTGAGTGAGTAGGTAAATGGGTGGGTAGGTGAGTGTGTGGGTGGGTAGGTGAGTGGTTGAGTGAGTGAGTGGTTGAGTAGGTGAGTGAGTAGGTGAGTGAGTAGGTGAATGGGTGGGTGGGTAGGTGAGTGGGTGGGTGGGTAAGTGGGTGGATGGGTGAGTGGGTGGGTGGGTAAGTGGGTGGATAGGTGAGTGGGTGGGTAGGTGAATGGGTGGGTGGGTAGGTGAGTGGTTGAGTGAGTGAGTGGTTGAGTAGGTGAGTGAGTAGGTGAGTGAGTAGGTGAATGGGTGGGTAGGTGAGTGGGTGGGTGGGTAAGTGGGTGGATGGGTGAGTGGGTGGGTGGGTAAGTGGGTGGATGGGTGAGTGGGTAGGTAGGTGAATGGGTGGGTGGGTTAGTGAGTGGTTGAGTGAGTGGGTGAGTGAGTGGTTGAGTAGGTGAGTGAGTAGGTGAGTGAGTAGGTGAGTGGGTGGGTGGGTAGGTGAGTGGGTGGGTGGGTTAGTGAGTGGTTGAGTGAGTGGGTGAGTGAGTGGGTGAGTGAGTGGTTGAGTAGGTGAGTGGGTGGGTGAGTGAGTGGGTGAGTGAGTGGTTGAGTAGGTGAGTGAGTAAGTGAGTGAGTAGGTGAATGGGTGGGTGGGTAGGTGAGTGGGTGGGTGGGTAAGTGGGTGGATGGGTGAGTGGGTGGGTGGGTAAGTGGGTGGATGGGTGAGTGGGTGGGTAAGTGAGTGGGTGGGTGTGTGGGTGGGTGAGTGAGTGGTTGAGTAGGTGAGTGAGTGGGTGAGTGATTGAACAACCTGTGAATATTCCATCGAACTAGCAGGAGGTGATGGTGGTGATGGTGGTGATGGTGGTGGTGGTGTTGTTGCTGGTGGTGGAGGTGTTGGTGGTTTTGGTGGTGGTGATGTTGGTGTTGTTGGTGGTGTTGGTGGTGTTGTTGGTGGAGGTGATGGTGGTGTTGTTGTTGGTGGTGTTGTTGTTGGTGGTGTTGGTGGTGTTGGTGTTGCTGGTGTTGGTGGTGTTGGTGGTGTTGTTGGTGGAGGTAATGGTTGTGTTGTTGTTGGTGGTGTTGTTGGTGGTGGTGTTGTTGGTGGTGGTGTTGTTGGTGGTGGTGGTGGTGGTGGTGGTGTTGGTGGTGTTGCTGGTGTTGGTGGTGTTGGTGGAGGTGGTGGTGGTGGTGGAGGTGTTGGTGGTGGTGTTGTTGGTGGTGGAGGTGATGGTGTTGTTGGTGTTGTTGGTGGTGGTGGAGCTGATGGTGGTGGTGGAGGTGATGGTGGTGGTGGAGGTGTTGGTGGTGGTGTTGTTGGTGGTGGAGGTGATGGTGGTGGTGGAGGTGATGGTGGAGGTGTTGGTGTTGTTGGTGGTGGTGGAGGTGATTGTGGTGGTGGAGGTGTTTGTGGTGGTGTTGTTGGTGGTGGTGTTGTTGGTGGTGGTGTTGTTGGTGGTGGTGTTGTTGGTGGTGGTGTTGTTGGTGGTGTTGGTGTTGATGGTGTTCTTGGTGTTCTTGGTGGTGTTGATGCTGTTGTTGGTGTTGTTGGTGGTGGAGGTGATGGTGGTGGTGGTGGAGGTGTTTGTGGTGTTGGTGTTGATGGTGGAGGTGATGGTGGTGGTGGAGGTGATGGTGGTGGTGGTGGAGGTGATGGTGGTGGTCGAGGTGTTTGTGGTAGTGTTGTTGGTGGTGATGGTGTTGTTGGTGTTGTTGGTGGTGGTGTTGTTGGTGGTGGAGGTGATGGTGTTGTTGGTGTTGTTGGTGGAGGTGATGGTGTTGTTGGTGTTGTTATTGGTGGTGGAGGTGATGGTGGAGGTGTTGGTGGTGGTGTTGTTGGTGGTGGTGGTGATGGTGGTGGTGGAGGTGATGGTGGAGGTGTTGGTGGTGGTGTTGTTGGTGGTGGAGGTGATGGTGGTGGTGGAGGTGATGGTGGTGTTGTTGGTGGTGGTGGAGGTGATCGTGGTGGTCGAGGTGTTTGTGGTGGTGTTGGTGTTGTTGGTGGTGGTGGAGGTGATTGTGGTGGTGTTGTTGGTGGTGGTGTTGTTGGTGGTGGTGTTGTTGGTGGTGGTGTTGTTGGTGGTGGTGTTGTTGGTGGTGTTGGTGTTGATGGTGTTCTTGGTGTTGTTGGTGGTGTTGATGCTGTTGTTGGTGTTGTTGGTGGTGGAGGTGATGGTGGTGGTGGTGGAGGTGTTTGTGGTGGTGTTGTTGGTGTTGAAGGTGATGGTGGTGTTGGTGTTGATGGTGTTCTTGGTGTTGTTGCTGCCGGCGTTGCCGCCGCTACCGCCGCCGCCGCCGCCGTCGCCGGCTGTGTGATCGTTTCACCAATTTCCCACCGCCGAATAAACTCGCCACCCTCCCCAAACACCTCCCGCTCCACCCCGTCCAGGTCCCAGCTCCTCCACAACCACCACCGGCACCACCACCGGCACCACCACCGCCCCGGGCCTCATCGCCCCCTCCTCCACATCCACATCCACCTCCTCCGCCACCACCACCACCACCACCGGCGGCCGTCGCCGCAAGCGCCCGGTCCAGCGGGGAAAGCCGCCGTACTCGTACATCGCGCTCATCGCCATGTCCATCGCCAACTCGGCGGAGCGTAGGCTCACCCTGGGCGGGATCTACCGTTTCATCACGGAAAGGTTCCCCTTCTACCGCGACAACCCCAAGAAGTGGCAGAACTCCATCAGGCACAACCTGACGCTCAACGACTGTTTCGTAAAGGTGGCCCGGGAGCCCGGAAGGCCCGGCAAGGGGAACTACTGGACCCTGGATCCGGCCGCCGAGGACATGTTTGACAACGGGTCGTTCCTGCGGCGGAGGAAGAGGTTCAAGGTGCGTGGGGGTGGTTGGTTGGTGGGTGGGTGGGGTTGGTGAGTTGGTGGGTGGGTGGGTGGGTGAGTGGGTGGGTGGGTTGGAGGGTGAGTGGGTGAGTGGGTGGGTGGATGCGTGGGTGGGTGGTTGGGTGAGTGGGTTTGGTGGGGTTGGTGGGAGGGTGAGTGGGTGAGTGGGTGAGTGAGTGGGTGAGTGGGTGGGTGGGTGGGTGAGTGGGTGGGTGAGTGGGTGGGTGGGTGAGTGGGTGGGTGGGTGGGCGAGTGAGTGGGTGAGTGGGTGAGTGGGTGGATGAGTTGGTGAGTAGGTGAGTGAGTGAGTGAGTGGGTGAGTGAGTGAGTGAGTGGGTGAGTGAGTGGGTGGGTGTGTGAGTGAGTGGGTGGGTGGGTGGGTGAGTGAGTGAGTGAGTGAGTGGGTGGGTGAGTGAGTGAGTGGGTGGATGGGTGGATGAGTGAGTGGGTGGGTGAGTGAGTGGGTGAGTGTGTGGGTGGTTAAGTGGGTGAATGGGTGGGTGGGTTGGTGGATGATTGGATGACTGGATGAGTGGGTGAGTGCGTCGATGAGTAAGTGAGTGGATGATTGAGCGAGTAGATGAACGTGTGAGTGGGTGAATGGGTGAATGAGTGGATGGGTGAGTGAGTGAATGAGTGAGTGGATGAATGTGTGGGTGGGTGAATGTGTCGGTGGGTGGGTGAGTGAGTGATTGGGTGATTGAGTAGGTGGGTTGGTGAGTGGTCAGTGGGTGAGTGAGAGTATGAATTGGTTGGGTGGGTGGGTGGGTGAGTGGGTGAGTGGATGAGTGGGTGAGTGAGTGAGTGAGTGGGTGAGTGGGTGGGTGGGTGGGTGAGTGAGTGGGTGAGTGGATGAGTGGGTGAGTGAGTGAGTGATTGGGTGGGTGGGTGGGTGAGTGAGTGAGTGGGTGAGTGGATGAGTGGGTGAGTGAGTGAGTGGGTGGGTGGTGGTGTGAGTGTGGTGTGGTAGTGTCCGGCAAAACCAACTCCCTATCTCCTCGCTGGTGCCTGAAGGCAACGCTGTGGTGGGCGGTGCCGTTTGGTGAGGGAGGAGCCAATTCCTGGCTCCTCCCCTCATGGCGTCTGTGACCACCACAGGGGCTAAACGGGGGCTCTGGACGGGTGCGAGGGGCTGGTAACCCCTCCACCTTCAATAAATTACCACGAAACCACGAAAATAAATATGTTAACTAATAAGCTTGTGCCGGAGGCCCCGGGGGGCCAGGCGTCTATGACGTCTCCTGGCCAAACCCCAATTGGCGGAGCCAGGAGATTGAATCTCTACCCTCGGGGCTCCTCCAGAAACAACGAAAAGCCACTTCGTGTGGCCACGTGGAATGTTGGAACGTTCACTGCGGAGGAGAGGCTGCCACTCCTCTGTCGGGAGCTGGACCGGTACCGCCTGGATCTCTGTGGCATTCAGGAGGCCCGGTGGACCGGCTCTGGCTCCTGCCACCATGAGGGGTGGACAGTCCTCTACTCGGGGCAGCAGACTGCCAAACAACAGGGTGTGGCTCTTCTTATGAACAAAATAATGAAGGGGGCGTTGGAGCGTGGCGGTGAGGTGTGGGAAGCTGTAAGCCCCAGGCTAATTTGGGCTCGCCTTCCCATCAACCGGAGGCGAGGAGTGGTGGTCGTTGTTACTTATGCCCCCACCGAAGACGAACATCCGTGGAGGGATGCAGGCAAAGCCGATGAGTCAGATGCCTTCTATGACCTCCTGTCACAGGTGCTGGCTAAAGTGGCCCCTCGGGATAGAGTCATCTTGTTGGGTGACTTCAATGCCCGAGTTGGTCATGATGCTGGCACCTGGTCTGGAGTGATTGGAGGGCATGGGCCAGATCAGCTCAATAACAACGGTAGGAGGCTGCTAGATTTTTGTGCAGCCCATGGGCTTGTAATTACCAACACGCTGTTCTTCCACTCCGGTGGTGGGTGTACACCCAGGACCCCATTCCAACCTATAGTGGCCTGGTCTCAGTTATCTGATGGAACTTGCAAGCGAGAATTTAATCATCGCTTTCGGCTGGGGTTGGCATCGTCCCCCACTCCTCCTGATGTCGAGGGTAAATGGGCAAGGTTTAGGACTGTGGCTCATGCAGCTGCAATGGCTGCTTTGGGTACGCAGTCCAGACCTCCCCAGAGACCCTGGCTGACAGAGGAGGTGTTCAGGCTGGCTGAGAAAAAGCGACAGGCCCACTGTCATCGGCTACAGCATCCCACGGCAGAGAATGAGGAGGCTTACCGCAGCCTTCGCTCGGAGGTTCGGAGAGCCGTGATGTGTGGTGGTCGCAGATTATTGAGGAGATGGAATCTGCCTCAGTGGCCCGCGATCACAAATCTCTATTTAATTCCATCAAAAAAGTAACCTGCAGCGACACACCTATTAGCATCGTTAGGAGAAAGAACGGTGATCCAATCTTCAACCCCCAGGAACAGGTTTGCAGATTTGCTGAGCATTTCTGTAAGGTCCTGTGGGATGGGAAATCCCTCAGCCTGGAAAATGGGGCAAAGTGGGGATGACCCTGCTGAGGCTGCGGTGCCTCAAATATTGGAGGAAGAAGTCACCCCCTGTGAGTGGCTGGCTGAGGTGCCATCTGTTGAAGAAGTACTGAAGGCGATCCGGAGTCTGAGTTCAGGAAAGGCACCGGGCAGAGATGATCTCCCAAGCGAAATGCTGAGGGAGGGTGGCGTTTGTGCACAGACTGCCCTATATGACATCATTACAACGGTCTGGACCACTGGACGGGTTCCGCAGGATTGGAAGAATGCCCTGGCGGTCCCCCTCTTTAGGAAGGGGGACCGCACAGACTGTAACAACTTCAGGGGCATCTCACTCCTCAGTGTGCCGGGAAAGGTCCTGGCAAGGATTATTCAACATCGCCTTGTCAGGCACGCTGAGGAGAGGCTTTCGGAGCCCCAATGCGGTTTCAGGAAAGGGCGGTCCTCCACGGATGCCATATTTTCTGTCCGTCTGCTACAGCAGAGGTGTAGGGAATTCCAACAAGACCTACATCTCTGCTTTATTGACCTGGTCAAGGCCTATGATACCATCAGTAGGTCTGGGCTCTGGGTTGTTCTTCGTGCTTTCGGATTGCCTGACCTTCTGCTCATAGATAATTAAGGGCCTTCATAATGGTGGGTAAAGCTACGTGGCTGGGAGTCGGAGCCATTCCCTGTTCACCTTCGGGTGCGACAGGGATGTCCTCTGGCTCCCACATTACTTAACATCTATTTTGACCACGTTGTTCGTGAAGCCTTCGATGGCTGTACCGTAGGAATTTCCATCTGGTACAGATATAATGGGAGGCTGATCGATGCCCGGGTGCGGTCAAGGGATGGCTCCCTATTGCTCAACCACGTTATGTATGCTGATGATCTGGTTATTGCTGTTCGCTCAGAGGAGTAGTTGGAGACGCTGCTACTGAACCTGGAGCTTGCCACTAAGAGGTGTTGTGGAGAGAGTGGAGAGTTTCCCATACCTGGGCAGTGTGCTCATGAACGGCTCCAGTTTGACAGCAGAGGGCTAACTCCGAATCAGTCAAGCGGCAATATCTTCTCATCGGTTGCGTAACGCTGCCTAGAAGCTACCTGGTCTGTCGCTCCGCACTAAGCTTCAGGTCTTCTCGACCACGGTCATTCCCTCCCTTCTCTACGCTTGCGAAACGTTGACCCCCCAAACGGAGCATCTTCGCCGGTTAGAAACATTTAGGCATAGGCCTGCCTACGATCCATGCTGGGTTTAACCAGGCTGGATTGTGTGAGGAGCTCACAAATCCTTGAAAGATCTGGACAAAATCTCATCGGTGAACTCCTACGGCAGGCAAGGCTGCGTTGGCTGGGTTATGTAGCCCGCATGCCCAGCCACCGTATGCCGAAACAGCTTTTGTTCGGCCGGATCGAGGGGGCTAAGCGGGCGCGGCACGAGCTAGAGAAGAGATGGAGTGATGTGGTACAGGAGGACGTGGAGCTGAGTGGACTTGCCGATGACTGGTACCAGCGGTGTCAAGATCGGCCTCTGTGGAGGAGGCTCGTGAAGGACGTTGCTACTGGGCAGTTGGAGGCAGGCGCCCTCCAACAACAACGGAGGGCGGAGGAGCGACGCTCACAACAACGAGCGGAGCGCCGGGTGGCTAATGCACAGCAGCTTGGCACAGTAGGGGGCACAGGTGGTGCATCGGCCAGTCATCTCAGTCAGTCGACCCGTGGCACCTGCTGGGTCTGCCCCGTGACCTCCTGCCAGCGGGCGTTCGACACTTCACGTGGCCTCAACGTGCACATGGCCTGGCACAAGCGTCATGGTGACGTCAACGCTACTTAGCGGTGGATAGCGGTTGTTGTTGTTGTTGTGGGTGGTGTTGGTGGTGGTGGTATTGGTGGGTGGTGTGGGTTGGGTGGGATTGGTGGGTGGCTGAATGGGTGGGTGGTTTTGGTGTGGATTTGGTTGTGGGTGGGTGGGTGGTAGTGTGGCTCATTGTGTGTCTATCTCTCTGTCTCTCTATCTCTCTGTCTCTCTATCTCTCTGTCTCTCTGTCTATCTCTCTGTCTATCTCTCTGTCTATCTCTCTCTCTATCTCTCTGTCTCTCTGTCTCTCTATCTCCCTGTCTCTCTATCTCTCTGTCTCTCTATCTCTCTGTCTCTGTCTATCTCTCTCTGTCTATCTCTCTCTGTCTCTCTCTGTCTATCTCTCTGTCTCTCTGTCTCTCTCTCTGTCTATCTCTCTGTCTCTCTATCTCTCTGTCTCTCTATCTCTCTCTCTGTCTATTTCTCTGTCTCTCTGTCTCTCTGTCTTTCTCTCTGTCTCTCTCTCTGTCTCTCTATCTCTCTGTCTCTCTATCTCTCTCTATCTCTCTGTCTCTCTATCTCTCTGTCTCTCTATCTCTCTGTCTCTCTGTCTATCTCTCTGTCTCTCTGTCTCTCTATCTCTCTCTCTGTCTATCTCTCTGTCTGTCTCTCTGTCTCTGTCTATATCTCTGTCTCTCTATCGCTCTCTCTGTCTATCCCTCTGTCTCTCTATCTCTCTCTGTCTATCTCTCTGTCTCTCTATCTCTCTGTCTCTCTATCTCTCTGTCTATCTCTCTGTCTCTCTATCTGTCTCTGTCTATCTCTCTGCCTCTCTATCTCTCTGTCTCTGTCTATCTCTCTGTCTCTCTATCTCTCTCTGTCTATCTCTCTGTCTCTGTGTCTCTCTGTCTATCTCTCTATCTCTCTGTCTCTATCTCTCTCTGTCTATCTCTCTGTCTCTCTATCTCTCTGTCTATATCTCTGTCTCTCTATCTCTCTCTGTCTATCTCTCTGTCTGTCTCTCTGTCTCTGTCTATCTCTCTGTCTCTCTATCTCTCTCTCTGTCTATCTCTCTGTCTCTCTATCTCTCTGCCTCTCTCTATCTCTCTCTGTCTATCTCTCAATCTCTCTCTCAATCTCTCTCCATCTCTCTCCATCCATCTCCCTCTCTATCTCCCCACCACCACCAACCACCACCACCAACCACCAACCACCACCACCACCGCCACCACCCAGCGCTGCGATGTGACCACCTACCCAGGCTTCCTCCACGACTCCAGTGCCTTCACACCCGCTCAGCTCGGCCGCCCGCTCTACCCGCACCACCTCTACGCCTCCTCTTCCTCCTCGTCATCCTCCATCGCCGCCGCCGCCGCCATCTCCTCCTCCACCTCCTCGTCCATCGCCGCCGCCGCTTCCTCGTCCCCATCATCGTCGTCCATCGCCCCCGGGCCTCACCACCAGCCGGGCCCTCTCGGGGTCGCGACCTCGGCCTACGGCGGTGTCGCTGTAGTCGGCGGTGGGCTCCTTCATCCGCCGGTCCTGGCCCACCACCACCACCACCACCAACACCACCAACATCATCTGTCTCATCATCTGCATCTGCCCCATCACCATCACCACCAGCAGCACCACCACCAGCACCAGCAGCAACAACAACAGCAGCAGCAGCAGCAGCAACACCATCAGCTCGCTCACCACCACCACCACCAGCAACAACAACTTCAACAACAGCAACACCACCAACAACACCACCAACACCACCACCACCACCTAGCATCTCACCATGCTCAGCAGCAACAGCAACAGCAGCAGCAGCAGCTGCAGTTGCAGCTGCACCATCATCAGCATCAGCAGCAGCAGCATCAGCTGCAACAACATCATCAGCATCATCAGCAGCAGCATCAGCAGCAGCAGCATCCGGCTGTAATGATGCATCACTACCCGCGGGCGTTCAGCATCGACAGCCTCATCCTGCAGCAGGAGCAGCAGCAGCAGCAGCAGAATGATCATCAGCATCATCAGCATCATCATCAGCTGCTGCTGTCTCCGCCGGTAGACAGCTGTTCACCGCAGGGAGCTGGCAGCAGTAGCGGCAGCAGCAGCAGCATCACCCCTGAGATCTTGGCCACCATGAACGTCGCCGGTGGTGGAGGAGCAGGTGGTGGTGGAGGTGGTGGTGGAGGTGGAGTTGGTGGAGTTGGAGTTGGAGGAGGTGGTGGAGGTTGTGGTGGTGGAGGTGGAGTTGGAGTTGGAGGAGGTGGTGGTGGAGTTGGAGGAGGTGGTGGAGGAGGTGGAGGAGGTGGTGGTGGAGGTGGAGTTGGAGTTGGAGTTGGAGGTGGTGGTGGAGGTGGAGTTGGAGTTGGAGGTGGTGGTGGAGGTGGAGGAGGTGGAGTTGGAGTTGGAGGAGGTGGAGGAGGTGGTGGAGCAGGTGGTGGTGGAGTTGGAGGAGGTGGTGGAGGTGGTGGTGGAGGTGGAGTTGGAGTTGGAGGAGGAGGTGGAGGAGGTGGAGGAGTTGGAGGAGGTGGAGGAGGTGGAGTTGGAGGAGGTGGTGGAGGTGGAGTTGGAGTTGGAGGAGTTGGAGGAGGTGGTGGAGGAGGTGGAGGAGGAGTTGGAGTTGGTGGCATCGGAGGCGATGAAATCGTCGCCATCGGCCGCCTGGGCATTGGCCTCCTGGGCATGGGCGGCTTGGGCTCAGCGTACACGGGCGGGGCTCCGCCTGTCGCTTACCACCCTCACCACCACCCTCACCACCTGCACCACCCTCACCACCACGCTCACCACCACCCTCACCACGCTCACCACCACGGTGCCGGTGGACAGGAAGACGATGCTGCACGGGCTAGCCCAGCCGCATCGTCTGTGGGGCCTCTGGGGGGGGCGGGGCCTCTGGGCGGGGCGGGGCCTCTGGGCGGGGCGGGGCCTCTGGGCGGGGCGGGGCCTCTGGGCGGGGCGGGGCCTCTGGGCGGGGCGGGGCCTCTGGGCGGGGCGGGGCCTCTGGGCGGGGCGGGGCCTCTGGGCGGGGCGGGGCCTCTGGGCGGGGCGGGGCCTCTGGGATACTCCGCCGTGGGGGTCGACCGGTTCGTGCCGCCCATGTGAATAGGGGTGGGGGTGGGGGGTGGGGGGTAGGGGTTGTGGGTAGGGGTGGGGGTTGGGGTAGGGGGTGGTGGTGGTAGGGGTTCAGGGTAGGGGGGTTGGTGGTAGGGGTTGGGGTGGGGGGGTTGGAGGTAGGGGTGTGAGGGGGTTGGTGGTAGGGGTTTGGGGTAGGGGTAGGGGGTGGGGGTAGGGGTAGGGGGTAGGGGTAGGGGTTGGGTGTAGGGGTTGGGGGTAAGGGTTGGGGGTAGGGGGTTGGGGGTAGGGGTTTGGGGTAGGGGTAGGAGGTGGGGGTAGGGGTTGGTGATAGGGGTTGTGGGTAGGGGTTGGGGGTAGGGGTAGGGGTTTGGGGTAGGGGTTGGGGGTAGGGGTTGGGGGTAGGGGTAGGGGTTGGGGGTAGGGGGTAGGGGTAGGGGTTGGGTGTAGGGGTTGGGGGTAAGGGTTGGGGGTAGGGGGTTGGGGGTAGGGGTTGGGGGTAGGGGTAGGGGGTGGGGGTAGGGGTTGGTGATAGGGGTTGTGGGTAGGGGTTGGGGGTAGGGGTAGGGGTTTGGGGTAGGGGTAGGGGTTGGGGGTAGGGGTTGGGGGTAGGGGTAGGGGTTGGGGGTAGGGGTTGGGGGTAGGGGTGTGGGTTTGGGGTAGGGGTTGGGGGTAGGGGTAGGGGTTTGGGGTAGGGGTAGGGGTTGGTGGTAGGGGTTGTGGGGAGGGGTTGGGGGTAGGGGTTTGGGGTAGGGGTTGGGGTTTGGGGTTGGGGGTAGGGGTTGGGGGTAGGGGTTGGGGGTAGGGGTTGGGGGTAGGGGTTGTGGGTAGGGGTTGGGGGTAGGGGTTGGGGGTAGGGGTTGGGGGTAGGGGTAGGGGGTAGGGGTTGGGGGTAGGGGTTGTGGGTAGGGGTTGGGGGTAGGGGTTGGGGTTTGGGGTAGGGGTTGGGGGTAGGGGTTGTGGGTAGGGGTTGGGGGTAGGGGTTGGGGTAAGGGGGGTAGGGATTGGGGGTAGGGGTTGGGGGTAGGGGTTGGGAGTAGGGGTTGGGAGTGGGAGTAGGGGGTAGGGGTTTAGGGTAGGGGTTGGGGGTAGGGGTTGGGGGTAGGGGTTGTGGGTAGGGGTTGGGGGTAGGGGTTTGGAGTAGGGGTAGGGCGGTAGGGGTTGGGGGTAGGGGTTGTGGGTAGGGGTTGGGGGTAGGGGTTTGGGGTAGGGGTTGGGGGTAGGGGTTGGGGGTAGGGGTTGGGAGTAGGGGTTAGGAGTGGGAGTAGGGGGTAGGGGTTTGGAGTAGGGGTTGGGGGTAGGGGTTGGGGGTAGGGGTTGGAGGTAGGGGTTGGGGGTAGGGGTGGGGGATAGGGGTAGGGGTTGGGGGTAGGGGTTGTGGGTAGGGGTTGGGGGTAGGGGTTTGGGGTAGGGGTTGTGGGTAGGGGTTGGGGGTAGGGGTTGTGGGTAGGGGTTGTGGGTAGGGGTTGTGGGTAGGGGTTGGGTAGGGGTTTGGGGTAGGGGTAGGGGTTGGGGGTAGGGGTTGGGGGTAGGGGTGTGGGTTTGGGGTAGGGGTTGGGGGTATGGGTTTGGGGTAGGGGTTGGTGGTAGGGGTTGTGGGGAGGGGTTGGGGGTAGGGGTTGGGGGTAGGGGTTGGGGGTAGGGGTAGGGGTTTGGGGTAGGGGTAGGGGGTAGGGGTTGGGGGTAGGGGTTGTGGGTAGGGGTTGGGGGTAGGGGTTGGGGGTAGGGGTTGGGGGTAGGGGTTTGGGGTAGGGGTTGGGGGTAGGGGGGTAGGGGTTGGGGGTAGGGGTTGTGGGTAGGGGTTGGGGGTAGGGGTAGGGGTTTGGGGTAGGGGTTGGGGGTAGGGGTTGTGGGTAGGGGTTGGGGGTAGGGGTTGGGGTAGGGGGGGTAGGGATTGGGGGTAGGGGTTGGGGGTAGGGGTTGGGAGTAGGGGTTGGGAGTGGGAGTAGGGGGTAGGGGTTTAGGGTAGGGGTTGGGGGGTAGGGGTAGGGGTTGGGGGTAGGGGTTGGGGGTAGGGGTTGTGGGTAGGGGTTGGGGGTAGGGGTTTGGAGTAGGGGTAGGGGGGGTAGGGGTTGGGGGTAGGGGTTGTGGTTAGGGGTTGGGGGTAGGGGTTTGGGGTAGGGGTTGGGGGTAGGGGTTGGGGGTAGGGGTTGGGGGTAGGGGTTGGGGGTAGGGGTTGGGAGTAGGGGTTGGGAGTGGGAGTAGGGGGTAGGGGTTTGGAGTAGGGGTTGGGGGTAGGGGTTGGGGGTAGGGGTTGGAGGTAGGGGTTGGGGGTAGGGGTGGGGGGTAGGGGTAGGGGTTGGGGGTAGGGGTTGTGGGTAGGGGTTGGTGGTAGGGGTTTGGGGTAGGGGTAGGGGGTAGGGGTTGGGGGTAGGGGTTGTGGGTAAGGGTTGGGGGTAGGGGTTGGGGGTAGGGGCTTCGGGGTAGGGGGGGTAGGTGGTAGGGGTTTGGGGGGTAGGGGTTGGGGGTAGGGGTTGTGGGTAGGGGTAGGGGTTTTGGGGTAGGGGTTGTGGGTAGGGGTTGTGGGTAGGGGTTGGGGGTAGGGGTTGTGGGTAGGGGTTGGGGGTAGGGGTTGAGGGTAGGGGTTGGGGGTAGGGGTTCTGACTTACGAACGTGAAGAGGCGTGGCCTTGGCCGTAAGTGGGCGTGGCTGATGGCTGGGGGCGGGGCGCGTGAAGGGGCGGGGCGTTGGTCGAAGGGGTGGGGCTGGGGGCGGGTCCCTGTGGGAGAGGGGGGGCATGTGGGGGGACAGAAGAATCGATTAACAGCAGGAGGTCACGTGACTGCTGTGCCAGGCTAGGTGCACGAGGTGGAGGTCACGTGACAGACCCAACAGGTGCCATGGGTTGCACTGCTGTGCCAGGCTAGGTGCACGAGGAGGTGGTCACGTGACAGACCCAGCAGGTGCCATGGGTTGTGCTGCTGTGCCAGACTAGGTGCACTAGGAGGTGGTCACGTGACAGACCCAGCAGGTGCCATGGGTTCTACTGCTGTACCAGGCTAGGTGCACTAGGAGGTGGTCACGTGACAGACCCAGCAGGTGCCACGGGTCGACTGACTGAGCTGACTGGCTGATGCACCACCTGTGCCCCCTACTGTGTCAACCTGCTGTGCTTTAGCCACCCGGCGCTCCGCTCGTTGTTGTGAGCGTCGCTCCTCTGCCCTCCGTTGTTGTTGGAGGGCGACTGCCTCCAACTGCCCAGTAGCGTCCTCAGCGTGCACCTAGCCTGGCACTGCCCATTGGCAGCATCCTTCACGAGCCTTCTCCACAGAGGCCGATCTTGACACCGCTGGTACCGGTTATTGGCAAGTCCACTCAGCTCCACGTCCTCCTGTACCACATCACTCCATCTCTTCTCTAGCTCGTGTCACTCACCCACTCACTCACCCACTCACTCACTTATACACTCATTCATACACTCACTCACTCATACACTCACTCATACACTCACTCACACACTCACTCACTCATACACTCACTCATCACTCACTCACCTACTCACTCATTACTCACTCACACACTCACACATACACTCACTCACTGATACACTCTCTCACACACTCACTCATACTCACTCACACACTCACTCACTCAACCACTCACTCACACACTCACTCACTTATACACTCACTCACTCACACACTCACACATACACTCACTCATACACTCACTCACTCAAACACTCACACACACTCACACACTCACTCACTTACACACTCACACATACACTCATACACACTCACTCACTCACACACTCATACACACTCACTCATACACTCATACACACTCACTCATACAAAAAGGCAAATATCCCCCGTATAGCCTTAACAGACTGTTGGGGCAAGTGCTGTTAGCGAGCGCCTATAAAGGCCGGGGTGGGTGGCCAGCACCACTCCCGGCCGCCTTTGTCTCTCCCCCAGTGTTAGCGATGTTCAATACACAGCACCGCTGCAACAGGTAAACTCATTTGAGGCTGAGTCGACCTAGGGGAGGCCCAGGACTGGTTCAGATCATCGTCACCGGTGGAGTTGGCCATGAGTGGGAATCGAACCCAGGTCGCTGGGTTCTTAGCGCAGCGTAGCGCTAACCACGACACTACCGCTCCCCACGACACGACTATACGCTACACTACACTATACACTACACTATACACTACACTATACACTACACTACATTATACACTATACCAGCACCACACACTACACTATACACTACAATATACACTATACTACACTATACACTACACTAGACTACATTAAACACTACACTATACACTACACTATACACTACACTACACACTACACTACACACTACACTATACACTACACTATACACTACACTACTATACACTACACTATACACTACACTACTATACATTACACTATACACTGCACCACACACTACACTATACACTACACTACTATACACTACATTATACACTACACTACTATACACTACACTATACACTACACTACTACACACTACACTACTACACACTACACTACTACACACTACACTATACACTACTACACACTACACTACTACACACTACACTACTACACACTACACTATACACTACTACACACTACACTACTATACACTACACTACTACACACTACACTATACACTACTACACACTACTATACACTACACTACTATACACTACACTACTACACACTACACTACTACACACTACACTATACACTACTACACACTACACTACTACACACTACACTATACACTACTACACAATACACTACTACACACTACACTACTACACACTACACTACTACACACTACACTACTACACACTACACTATACACTACACTACTACACACTACACTACTATACACCACACTATACACTACACTACTAAACACTACACTATACACTACACACTACACTACTACACACTACACTACTACACACTACACTACACTATATACTACACTACACTACTACACACTACACTATACACTACACTACTACACACTACACTACTACACACTACACTATACACTACACTACTACACACTACTACACACTACACTACTACACACTACACTACTACACACTACACTACTACACACTACACTATACACTACACTACTACACACTACTATACACTACTATGCACTACACTATACACTAACCTATACACTACTACACTATACACTACACTACTATACACTACACTACTACACACTACACTACTACACACTACACTACTACACACTACACTACACACTACACTACTACACACTACACTACTACACACTACACTACTACACTACTATACACTACACTACTACACACTACACTACTACACACTACACTACTACACACTACACTACACACTACACTACTACACACTACACTATACACTACTACACACTACACTACTACACACTACACTACTACACACTATACACTACACTACTACACACTACACTACTATACACCACACTACACACTACACTATACACTACACTACTACACACTACTACACACTACACTACTACACACTACACTGTACACTACACTACTACACACTACACTACTACACACTACACTATACACTACACTACTACACACTACATTACTACACACTACACACTACACTACTACACACTACACTATACACTACACTACTACACACTACACTACTATACACCACACTATACACTACACTATACACTACACTACTATACACTATACACTACACTACTACACACTACACTACTATACACCACACTACACACTACACTACTACACACTACACTACTACACACTACACTGTACACTACACTACTACACACTACACTACTACACACTACACTATACACTACACTACTACACACTACATTACTACACACTACACACTACACTACTACACACTACACTACTACACACTACACTATACACTACACTACTACACACTACACTATACACTACAATATACACTACACTACTATACACTACACTATACACTACACTATACACTACACTATACACTACACTATACACTACTACACACTACACTATACACTACACTACTACACTATACACTACTACACACTACACTATACACTACACACTACACTACTACACACTACACTACACTATATACTACACTATACACTACACTACTATACACTACTACACACTACACTACTACACACTACACTACTACACACTACACTATAATTGTAAAAGTGGCGGTGGGTACTCTACTCTACCCCCCGGGTGAGCTCCCCCTCACCTTGGTGGGGGGTGGCTAGGCAAGGGTGGGGGGTCGGGCAGGAA
>NW_022639145.1:92500-113217 GCF_010993605.1 Petromyzon marinus | reverse complement strand
TGAGAGACTGAGTGACTAACTGAGTGACTAACTGAGTGAGTGACTGAGTGAGTGACTGACTGAATGACTGACTGAATGACTGAGTGACTGAGTGACTAACTGAGTGAGTGAGTGACTGAGCGAGTGACTGAATGACTGAGTGACTGAGTGACTAACTGAGTGACTGAGTGACTAACTGAGTGACTGACTGAGTGACTGACTAACTGAGTGACTAACTGAGTGACTGACTGACTGACTGACTAACTGACTGACTGACTGAGTGACTGACTGACTGAGTGACTGACTGAGTGACTGAGTGAGCGTCACCTCCGAGCTGGGGCTCTTGAGCCACAGTAACTTGGCGAGATCGTCCCCTGCTGTGTTGTTCACCGTGTGCTCAAACACCTCCACCTTCTGTAGCAGGAGCGAGTGACTGAGTGACTGACTGAGTGACTAACTGAGTGACTGACTGAGTGACTGACTGAGTGACTGAGTGAGTGAGTGACTGAGTGACTGACTGAGTGACTGAGTGACTGACTGACTGAGTGACTGAGTGACTAACTGAGTGACTGACTGACTGAATGACTGACTGAATGACTGAGTGACTGAGTGACTAACTGAGTGAGTGAGTGACTGAATGACTGACTGAATGACTGAGTGACTGAGTGACTAACTCAGTGACTGAGTGACTAACTGAGTGACTGACTGAGTGACTGACTGACTGACTAACTGAGTGACTAACTGAGTGACTGAGTGAGTGAGTGACTGAGTGACTGACTGAGTGACTGACTAACTGAGTGACTGACTGACTGACTGAGCGAGTGACTGAGTGACGAGTGACTGAGTGAGCGTCACCTCCGAGCTGGGGCTCTTGAGCCACAGTAACTTGGCGAGATCGTCCCCTGCTGTGTTGTTCACCGCGTGCTCAAACACCTCCAACTTCTGTAGCAGGAGCGAGTGACTGAGTGACTGAGTGAGTGACTGACTGAGTGACTGACTGAGTGACTAACTGAGTGACTGACTGAGTGACTGAGTGACTGAGTGACTAACTGAGTGAGTGACTGACTGAGCGAGTGACTGAATGACTGAGTGACTGAGTGACTAACTCAGTGACTGAGTGACTGAGTGACTGAGCGAGTGACTGACTGACTGACTAACTGAGTGACTAACTGAGTGACTGACTGACTGAGCGAGTGACTGAGTGAGCGAGTGACTGAGTGACTAACTGAGTGACTGACTGAGTGACTGACTGACTGAGTGACTGACTGACTGACTGAGCGAGTGACTGACTGACTGACTGAGTGACTGACTAACTGAGTGACTGACTGAGTGACTGAGCGAGTGACTGAGTGACTGAGTGAGTGACTGACTGACTGACTGAGTGACTGAGTGACTGACTGACTGACTGAGCGAGTGACTGACTGAGTGACTGAGTGAGCGTCACCTCCGAGCTGGGGCTCTTGAGCCACAGTAACTTGGCGAGATCGTCCCCTGCTGTGTTGTTCACCGCGTGCTCAAACACCTCCAACTTCTGTAGCAGGAGCGAGTGACTGAGTGACTAACTGAGTGACTGAGTGACTGACTGAGTGACTGACTGAGTGAATGACTGAGTGACTAACTGAGTGACTGACTGACTGAATGACTGACTGAATGACTGAGTGACTGAGTGACTAACTGAGTGAATGACTGAGTGACTAACTGAGTGACTGACTGACTGAATGACTGACTGAATGACTGAGTGACTGAGTGACTAACTGAGTGACTAACTGAGTGAGTGACTGAGTGACTGACTAACTGAGCGACTGACTGAGTGACTGAGTGACTGAGTGACTAACTGAGTGACTGACTGAGTGACTGACTGACTGAGTGACTGAGTGACTGACTGAGTGACTAACTGAGTGACTGAGTGACCAACTGACTGACTGAATGACTGACTGAGTGACTGACTGACTGACTGAGCGACTGACTGACTGACTGAGCGACTGAGTGACTGACTGAGCGAGTGACTGAGTGAGCGTCACCTCCGAGCTGGGGCTCTTGAGCCACAGTAACTTGGCGAGATCGTCCCCTGCTGTGTTGTTCACCGCGTGCTCAAACACCTCCAACTTCTGTAGCAGGAGCGAGTGACTGAGTGACTGAGTGAGTGAGTGACTGAGTGACTGACTGAGTGACTGAGTGACTGACTGACTGAGTGACTGAGTGACTAACTGAGTGACTGACTGAGTGACTGACTGAGTGACTGACTGAGTGACTGACTGACTGAGTGAGCGAGTGACTGAGTGAGTGACTAACCGACTGACTGAGTGACTGAGTGACTAACTGAGTGAGTGAGTGACTGAGCGAGTGACTGAATGACTGAGTGACTGAGTGACTAACTCAGTGACTGAGTGACTAACTGAGTGACTGACTGAGTGACTCACTGAGTGACTGACTAACTGACTGACTGACTGACTGAGTGACTGACTGACTGAGTGACTGAGTGACTAACTGAGTGAATGACTGACTGACTGACTGAGCGAGTGACTGACTGACTGACTAACTGAGTGACTAACTGACTGACTGACTGAGTGACTGAGTGACTGAGTGAGTGACTGACTGACTGACTAACTGAGTGACTAACTGAGTGACTGACTGACTGACTGAGCGAGTGACTGAGTGACTGAGTGAGCGTCACCTCCGAGCTGGGGCTCTTGAGCCACAGTAACTTGGCGAGATCGTCCCCTGCTGTGTTGTTCACCGTGTGCTCAAACACCTCCACCTTCTGTAGCAGGAGCGAGTGACTGAGTGACTGAGTGAGTGACTGAGTGACTGACTAACTGAGTGACTGACTGACTGAGTGACTGAGCGAGTGACTGACTGAGTGACTGAGTGACTAACTGAGTGACTGACTGAGTGACTGAGTGACTGAGTGACTAACTGAGTGACTGAGTGACTAACTGAGTGACTGAATGACTGAATGACTGAGCGAGTGAGTGAGTGACTGAGTGACTGACTAACTGACTGACTGAGTGACTGACTGACTGAGTGACTGACTGACTGACTGAGTGACTAACTGAGTGACTGAGTGACTAACTGAGTGACTAACTGAGTGACTGACTGACTGACTGAGTGACTGAGCGAGTGACTGAGTGAGCGTCACCTCCGAGCTGGGGCTCTTGAGCCACAGTAACTTGGCGAGATCGTCCCCTGCTGTGTTGTTCACCGCGTGCTCAAACACCTCCACCTTCTGCAGCAGGGTCAGGTGGTCGTAGTCCGGAGCCATCTGACGACGAGACACAGAGACACAGAGAGAGACACGGAGTGAGACACAGAGAGAGAGACAGAGAGAGAGAGACACAGAGAGAGAGAGACACAGAGAGAGAGACACAGAGAGAGAGAGAGAGACACAGAGAGACAGAGAGAGAGAGACAGAGAGAGAGAGAGACAGAGAGAGAGACAGAGAGAGAGACACGGAGAGAGAGACACAGAGACACAGAGTGAGAGACAGAGAGAGACACGGAGTGAGACACAGAGAGAGAGACAGAGAGAGACACGGAGACACAGAGACACAGAGAGAGACACACAGAGTGAGAGAGACACAGAGAGAGAGACACGGAGACACAGAGAGAGACACAGAGAGAGAGACACACACAGAGAGAGAAACACAGAGAGACAGAGAGAGAGACAGAGAGAGACACACAGAGAGAGAGACAGGGAGGGAGAGACTCACCCGTCCGCTCACCCGCCTGCCCGACCACTCACCAGCCGACTCACCCACCCACTCACCAGCTCACCTAACGGCCCGCCCACCCACTCACCCACCCACTCACCCACCCACTCACCCACCCACTCACCCGCCCGCTCACCCACTCACCCACCCACTCACCCACCCGCTCACCCACCCGCTCACCCACCCGCCCACTCACTCACCCGCCCACCCACTCACCCGCCCACCCACTCACCCGCTCACTCACTCACTCACCTGTCACTCACCCGCCCACTCACCCACCCACTCACCCACCCACTCACCCACCCGCTCACCCGCCCACCCGCCCACCCACTCACCCGCTCACTCACCCGCAGCATGATGCGGTGTTCAATGTTGAGGAGAATCTTCTTCTTGTCCCGGTAGTCACGGATGAGGGCGTGGAGCGTGTCACAGTGAGGTACCCAGCCAATGAGCCCCGAGTTGGTGGACAGGGGGATCACAGCGTAGCGCTGAATACTGAGCACACGGACACACGCAGAGAGACACGCAGAGAGTGAGACAGAGAGTGAGACACAGAGAGACACAGAGAGAGTGAGACAGAGAGTGAGACAGAGAGTGAGACAGAGAGACACAGAGAGACAGAGTGAGACAGAGAGACACAGAGAGACACAGAGAGACGCAGAGTGAGACAGAGAGAGAGACACAGAGAGAGACACAGAGACACAGAGAGAGACACAGAGAGACAGAGAGAGACACAGAGACACAGAGAGTGAGACAGAGAGAGAGACACAGAGAGAGACAGAGAGACACAGAGACACAGAGCGACACAGAGAGACAGAGAGACACAGAGAGAGTCACAGTGAGGTACCCAGCCAATGAGCCCCGAGTTGGTGGACAGGGGGATCACAGCGTAGCGCTGAATACTGAGCACACGGACACACGCAGAGAGACACGCAGAGAGTGAGACAGAGAGACACAGAGAGACACAGAGAGACACAGAGTGAGACAGAGAGACAGAGAGTGAGACAGAGAGAGACAGAGAGTGAGACAGAGAGAGAGACACAGAGAGACAGAGAGAGAGACAGAGAGTGAGACAGAGAGTGAGACAGAGAGTGAGACAGAGAGACACAGAGAGACGCAGAGTGAGACAGAGAGACAGAGAGTGAGACAGAGAGAGGGAGAGACAGAGAGTGAGACAGAGAGAGACAGAGAGACACAGAGAGAGACAGAGAGACACAGAGAGAGTCACAGTGAGGTACCCAGCCAATGAGCCCCGAGTTGGTGGACAGGGGGATCACAGCGTAGCGCTGAATACTGAGCACAGAGAGACACACGCAGAGAGACACGCAGAGAGTGAGACAGAGAGACACAGAGAGACACAGAGAGAGACAGAGAGACAGAGAGTGAGACAGAGAGTGAGACAGAGAGAGACACAGAGAGAGTGAGACAGAGAGTGAGACAGAGAGTGAGACAGAGAGACACAGAGAGACACAGAGAGACACAGAGAGACAGAGAGTGAGACAGAGAGTGAGACAGAGAGAGACACAGAGAGAGTGAGACAGAGAGTGAGACAGAGAGTGAGACAGAGAGTGAGACAGAGAGTGAGACAGAGAGAGAGACAGAGAGAGACACAGAGAGAGTGAGACAGAGAGTGAGACAGAGAGTGAGACAGAGAGTGAGACAGAGAGTGAGACAGAGAGAGAGACAGAGAGACACAGAGAGACACAGAGAGACGCAGAGTGAGACAGAGAGTGAGACAGAGAGTGAGACAGAGAGTGAGACAGAGAGACACAGAGAGACACAGAGAGACACAGAGTGAGACAGAGAGAGAGACAGAGAGTGAGACAGAGAGTGAGACAGAGAGTGAGACAGAGAGACACAGAGAGACACAGAGAGACACAGAGTGAGACAGAGAGAGAGACACAGAGACACAGAGACAGAGAGAGACACAGAAACACAGATAGAGACACAGAGAGACACAGAGAGAGACAGAGAGAGACACAGAAACACAGAGAGAGACACAGAGAGACACAGAGAGACAGAGAGTGAGACACAGAGTGAGACAGAGAGACACAGAGACACAGAGAGACACAGAGTGAGACAGAGAGACACAGAGAGAGACACAGAGAGACACAGAGAGAGACACAGAGAGACACCCAGCCAATGAGCCCCGAGTTGGTGGACAGGGGGATCACAGCGTAGCGCTGAATACTGAGCACACGGACACACGCAGAGAGACACGCAGAGAGACACGCAGAGAGTGAGACAGAGAGACACAGAGAGAGAGACACAGAGAGTGAGACAGAGAGAGAGACAGAGAGACACAGAGAGACACAGACAGACACAGAGAGACACAGAGTGAGACAGAGAGTGAGACAGAGAGACAGAGAGTGAGACAGAGAGTGAGACAGAGAGACACAGAGACACAGAGAGACAGAGAGACACAGAGAGTGAGCGAGCGAGTGGGTGGGTGGGTGAGTGAGTGGGTGAGTGAGTGAGTGAGTGGGTGAGTGAGTGAGTGAGTGGGTGAGTGAGTGAGCGAGTGGGTGGGTGAGTGAGTGAGCGAGCGGGTGAGCGGGTGAGCGGGTGGGTGAGTGAGTGGGTGAGTGAGTGAGCGAGCGGGTGGGTGGGTGAGTGAGCGAGTGGGTGAGTGGGTGAGAGATTGAGTGAGTGAGTGGGTGGGTGGGTGGGTGAGTGAGTGAGTGAGTAAGTGAGTGAGCGAGCGGGTGGGTGGGTGAGTGAGTGAGTGGGTGAGTGAGTGAGCGAGCGGGTGAGCGAGTGAGTGAGTGAGCGAGTGGGTGAGCGGGTGAGTGGCCGACTGACCGACTGACCGACTGACCTCAAGTTCTTTCGCATGGACGCTGGGTCGTTGGCCAGCAGCGTGTTGACCAGGCCGAACAACTGCATGACCCTCTCATCCTGCCTCAAGTCCTCGTGGCCCTTCAGCAGGAACATGAACTCGTGCCCGTTGCTGCCTGCGATGGGGGGGGGCGCGCGCAACAACGGACAAGGCAAAGGTCCCCCAGGCAGCCTCCTGCGCCCACTCTCTCACTCACTCACTCACCCACTCACTCTCTCACCCACTCACCCACTCACTCACCCACTCACTCACTCACCCACCCACTCACCCACCCACTCTCTCACTCACCCACTCACTCTCTCACTCACTCACCCATTCACCCACTCACTCACTCACCCTCTCATTCACTCACTCACTCACCCACTCACTCACTCACCCACTCACTCACTCTCCCACTCACTCACTCTCTCACTCACTCACCCACTCACTCTCTCACTCACTCACTCAATCACCCACCCACCCACCCACTCTCTCACTCACCCACTCACTCTCTTACTCATGCACCCTCTCACCCACTCACTCTCTCACCCACTCACTCTCTCACCCACTCACTCTCTCTCACCCACTATCTCACTCTCTCACTCTCTCATTCACTCACCCACGCTCTCACTCTCTCTCTCACTCACTCACACACTCTCTCACCCACCCTCTCACTCACTCACCCACTCACTCACTCTCTCACCCACTCACTCACTCACTCTCTCACCCACTCTCTCACTCACTCTCTCACCCACTCACTCACTCTCTCACTCTCTCACTCACTCACTCACCCACTCACTCACTCACTCACCCACTCACTCACTCACTCACCCACTCTCTCACTCACCCATGATGGTGAGCTTGCGAGGCCTCTGCTTGGAGGTGATGACTTGCAGGGCCGATGCTATGCTCTCTATTCTCACCACTCACTCACTCATTCACCCTCTCACTCACTCTCTCACTCACTCTCTCACTCACTCTCTCACTCACTCTCTCACCCACTCTCTCACTCTCTCACTCACTCACTCACCCACTCTCTCACTCTCTCTCTCACTCACCCACTCACCCACTCTCTCACTCACCCACTCACCCACTCACTCACTCACTCACCCACCCCCCCACGCTCACCCATGATGGTGAGCTTGCGAGGCCTCTGCTTGGAGGTGATGACCTGCAGGGCCGATGCTATGCTCTCTATTCTCACCACTCACTCACTCTCACTCACTCTCTCACTCACTCACTCTCTCACTCACTCACTCACCCACTCACCCACTCTCTCACCCACCCACCCACTCACCCACACACTCACTCACTCACTCTCTCACTCACTCACTCACCCACTCTCTCACTCACCCATGATGGTGAGCTTGCGAGGCCTCTGCTTGGAGGTGATGACCTGCAGGGCCGATGCTATACTCTCTATTCTCACCACTCTCTCACTCACTCACCCTCTCACTCACTCTCTCACTCACTCTCTCACTCACTCACCCACTCTCTCACTCACCCACTCACTCTCTCACTCTCTCTCTCACTCACCCACTCACTCTCTCTCTCACTCACCCACTCACCCACTCACCCACTCTCTCACTCACTCACTCACCCACTCACTCACTCACCCACTCACTCACTCACCCACTCACCCACTCTCTCTCTCACTCACTCACTCACTCTCTCACTCTCTCACTCACCCACTCTCTCACCCACTCACTCACTCTCTCACTCACTCTCTCACTCACCCACTCTCTCACCCACCCACCCACTCACCCACTCTCTCACTCACCCATGATGGTGAGCTTGCGAGGCCTCTGCTTGGAGGTGATGACCTGCAGGGCCGATGCTATGCTCTCTATTCTCACCACCGCCTGATTGGGGTCGTACGTCCCCGGCACGGCCAGCTCCAAGTCACGGCACATGAGCAGCTTGGGGGAGACGTACTGCAGCTCCAGCGAGGTCAGCTGGGGTCACAGGGGTCATTGGAGGTCAGTGGGGGTTCATTGGGGTTCACGGTGTCCGTGTGGGTGGGTGGGGTTCACTGTGGCCGTGTGGGTGGGGTTCACGGTGGCCGTGTGGGTGGGTGTGGGTGGGTGGGTGGGGTTCACTGTGGTAGTGTGGGTGGGGTTCACGGTGTCCGTGTGGGTGGGTGGGGTTCACGGTGGCCGTGTGGGTGGGTGGGGTTCACGGTGGCCGTGTGGGTGGGTGGGGTTCACGGTGGCCATGACGGAGACACTGAGACCTTGGGTTCTAGCCTTTAGTCTGTGTGAGTCTCTCTCTGTGTGAGTCTCTCTCTGTGTGATTCTCTCTCTGTGTGAGTCTCTCTCTGTGAGTCTCTCTCTGTGAGTCTCTCTCTGTGAGTCTCTCTCTGTGAGTCTCTGTGTGAGTGTCTGTGTGAGTGTCTGTGTGAGTCTCTCTCTCTGTGTGAGTCTCTGTGTGAGTCTCTGTGTGAGTCTCTCTGTGAGTCTCTGTGCAAGTATCTCTGTGAGCCTCTCTGTGTGAGTCTCTCTCTCTCTCTCTCTGTGAGAATCTCTGTGAGTCTCTCTCTGTCTGAGTCTCTCTCTGTGAGTCTCTCTATGTGAGTCTCTCTGTGAGTCTCTCTCTGTGTGAGTCTCTGTGTGAGTCTCTCTGTGCGAGTCTCTCTCTGTCTCTCTGAGTCTCTCTCTGTCTGAGTATCTCTCTGTGAGTCTCTGTGTGAGTCTCTCTGTGAGTCTCTCTCTGTGTGAGTATCTCTGTGAGTCTCTCTCTGTCTGAGTATCTCTGTGAGTCTCTCTCTGTCTGAGTATCTCTCTGTGAGTCTCTGTGTGAGTCTCTCTGTGTGAGTCTCTCTGTGTGAGTCTCTCTGTGAGTCTCTCTGTGAGTCTCTCTCTGTCTGAGTATCTCTGTGAGTCTCTCTCTGTCTGAGTATCTCTCTGTGAGTCTCTGTGTGAGTCTCTCTGTGTGAGTCTCTCTGTGAGTCTCTCTCTGTCTGAGTATCTCTGTGAGTCTCTCTCTGTCTGAGTATCTCTGTGAGTCTCTCTCTGTCTGAGTATCTCTCTGTGAGTCTCTGTGTGAGTCTCTCTGTGTGAGTCTCTCTGTGAGTCTCTCTGTGTGAGTCTCTCGTTCACGTTGGCTGTTCACCTGCGGCAGCTGCTTAGAGATGCGACGGAACACGTGGTAGTAGAGATCCCATGCCTGAGTGAGGTCCTTCTGGTTTCCCGACCTCATGAACTTGCGACACCAGTCCTGGGCCTCCATGAGGTCGCGCCCATAGGCCTACAGAGAGGGCAGGGGGAGAGAGGCACATGGAGGACACTGAACTGAGCCGGACAATTGCATGCAGCGACTCAACCAAACAACCACCCACTCTGTCACTCACCCACCCACCCACCCTCCCACCCACACACTCACTCTCTCACCCACACACCCACCCACTCTCTCACCCACCCACTCACCCACCCTCTCACCCACCCACTCACCCACCCACTCACCCACTCTCTCAGCCACCCACTCACCCACCCTCTCACCCACCCACCCTCTCACCCACCCGCTCACCCACTCTTTCACCCACCCTCTCACCCACCCACTCTCTCACCCACCCACCCACCCATTCTCTCACCCACCCACTCACCCACCCTCTCACTCACCCACTCACCCACCCACCCACTCACCCACCCACCCACTCACCCACTCACCCACCCACCCACCCACTCTCTCACCCACCCAACCACTCACCCACTCACTCACCCACCCACTCACCCACCCACCCACCAACCCCACCCTCCCACCCATTCACCCACCCACTCTCTCACCCACCAACCCTCCCACCCATTCACCCACCCACCCACTCTCTCACCCACCCACCCACTCTCTCACCCACCCACCCACCCACCCACTCTCCCACCCACCCACCCTCCCTCCCTCCCATTCTCCCACCCACCCAACCACTCACCCACTCCCCCACCCTCCCACCCACCCACCCACCCACCCACCCACCCACCCACTCTCACACCCACCCACCCACCCACTCTCTCACCCACCCACCCACTCTCTCACCCACCCATCCACCCACCCACTCACCCTCCCACCCACCCACCCACTCACCCACCCACCCACTCACCCACCCACCCACCCACTCACCCACCCACCCACTCACCCACCCTCCCACCCACTCCCCACCCACCCACTCACCCACCCACTCACCCACTCCCCCACCCACCCACCCATTCACGCACCCACCCACCCACTCTCTCACCCACCCACCCACCCACTCTCTCACCCACCCACCCACCCACCAACCCACTCTCTCACCCACCCACCCACTCTCTCACGCACCCACCCACCCACGCACCCACCCACCCACTCTCTCACCCACCCACCCACTCTCTCACCCACCCACCCACCCACCAACCCACTCTCTCACCCACGCACCCACTCACCCTCTCACCCACCCTCTCACCCACCCTCTCACCCACCCTCTCACCCACCCTCTCACCCACCCTCTCACCCACTCCCCCACCCACTCACCCACCCACCCACCCACTCACCCACGCACTCTCTCACCCACCCACCCACCAACCCACCCTCCCACCCACCCTCCCACCCATTTACCCACCCACCCACTCTCTCACCCACTCCCCCACCCACCCACCCACTCACCCACCCACCCACTCTCTCACCCACCCACCCACTCTCTCACCCACCCACTCACTCTCTCACCCACCCACTCCCCCACCCACTCACCCAACCACCCACCCACCCACTCCCCCACCCACCCTCCCACCCACCCACCAACTACCCCACCCACCCACTCCCCCACCCACCCACCCACCCACCCACACACCCACCCACTCCCCCACCCACCCACCCACTCCCCCACCCACCCACCCACTCACTCACCCACCCACCCACTCCCCCACCCACCCACCCACCCTCCCACCTGGTTGAAGGAGGTCTCTTTGAGAGTCTGTGGACCACGTTCCATCATGCTGTGCAGTGGCTCCAGCACCGTGAACATTCCCCTGACGTTGCGCTCGCCAAAGTAGAGGCGGGAGGCCTCCTCCAGCCCCTCGTGCCACAGCTCGTGCCACAGGATGGCCACGCGAATCAGCTCCTCACTCACCTGGGCGGGGGAGAGGGTGGGTGGGTGAGTGGGTGGGGGAGTGGGTGGGTGGGTGGGTGAGTGGGTGGGTGATAGGATGGGTGAGTGGGTGAGTGGGTGGGTGATAGGATGGGTGAGTGGGTGGGTGAGGGAGTGGGTGGGTGAGAGAGTGGGTGAGTGGGTGGGTGGGTGATAGGATGGGTGAGTGGGTGGGTGAGGGAGTGGGTGAGTGGGTGAGTGGGTGGGTGAGGGAGTTGGTGGGTGGGTGGGTGGGTGAGAGGGTGGGTGAGTGGGTGAGGGAGTGGGTGGGTGAGGGAGTGGGTGGGTGAGTGGGTGGGTGGGTGAGAGGGTGGGTGAGTGAGTGGGTGGTTGAGGGAGTGGGTGGGTGAGTGGGTGGGTGGGTGAGAGGGTGGGTGGGTGAGAGGGTGGGTGAGTTGTTGGGTGAGGGAGTGGGTGGGTGAGTGGGTGAGAGGGTGGGTGAGTGGGTGGGTGGGTGAGAGGGTGGGTGGGGGAGAGGGTGGGTGGGTGAGAGGGTTGGTGAGTGGGTGGGTGGGGGAGAGGGTGGGTGGGTGAGTGGGTGGGTGAGGGAGTGGGTGGGTGAGTGGGTGGGTGGGTGAGAGGGTGGGTGGGTGAGTGGGTGGGTGGGTGATAGGATGGGTGAGTGGGTGGGTGAGGGAGTGGGTGAGTGGGTGAGTGAGTGGGTGGGTGAGTGGGTGGGTGAGGGAGTGGGTGGGTGAGTGAGTGGGTGGGTGAGAGGGTGGGTGAGGGAGTTGGTGGGTGGGTGGGTGGGTGAGAGGGTGGGTGGGTGAGAGGGTGGGTGGGGGAGAGGGTGGGGGAGAGGGTGGGTGGGTGAGAGGGTGGGTGGGGGAGAGGGTGGGTGGGTGGGGGAGAAGGTGGGTGGGTGGGTGAGAGGGTGGGTGGGTGATAGGATGGGTGAGAGGGTGGGTGAGTGGGTGGGTGAGAGGGTGGGTGGGTGAGAGGGTGGGTGAGAGGGTGGGTGGGTGGGTGAGTGGGTGGGTGAGTGGGTGAGAGGGTGGGTGGGTGAGTGGGTGGGTGAGAGGGTGGGTGAGAGGGTGAGGGGGTGGGTGGGTGAGAGAGTGAGTGGGTGGGTGGGGGAGTTGGTGGGTGAGTGGGTGGGTGAGGGAGTTGGTGGGTGGGTGGTGAGAGGGTGGGTGGGTGGGTGAGAAGGTGGGTGGGTGGGTGAGAGGGTGGGTGAGTGGGTGGGTGGGTGAGTGGGTAGGTGATAGGATGGGTGAGTGGGTGAGGGAGTGGGTGGGTGAGAGAGTGGGTGGGTGGGTGAGAGAGTGGGTGGGTGGGTGGGTGAGAGGGTGGGTGGGTGAGAGAGTGGGTGAGTGGGTGGGTGAGAGAGTGGGTGGGTGGGTGGGTGAGAGGGTGGGTGGGTGATAGGATGGGTGAGTGGGTGGGTGAGGGAGTGGGTGAGTGGGTGAGTGGGTGAGTGGGTGGGTGAGTGGGTGGGTGATAGGATGGGTGAGTGGGTGGGTGAGGGAGTGGGTGGGTGAGAGAGTGGGTGGGTGAGAGGGTGAGGGAGTGGGTGAGTGAGAGAGTGGGTGAGTGGGTGGGTGGGCGAGGGAGTGGACGAGTGGGTGAGAGGTTGGGTGGGTGGGTGAGGGAGTGGGTGGGTGAGAGGGTGCGAGGGTGGGTGAGTGGGTGGGTGGGTGAGAGGGTGGGTGGGTGGGTGAGAGGGTGGGTGAGTGGGTGAGTGGGTGAGAGGGTGGGTGATAGGATGGGTGAGTGGGTGGGTGAGGGAGTGGGTGAGAGAGTGAGTGGGTGGGTGGGGGAGTTGGTGGGTGAGTGGGTGGGTGAGGGAGTTGGTGGGTGGGTGGGTGGGTGGGTGAGAGGGTGGGTGGGTGGGTGAGAGGGTGGGTGGGTGGGTGAGAGGGTGGGTGAGTGGGTGGGTGGGTGAGTGGGTGGGTGATAGGATGGGTGAGTGGGTGGGTGAGGGAGTGGGTGAGTGGGTGGGTGAGTGGGTGAGTGAGTGGGTGGGTGAGAGAGTGAGTGGGTGGGTGGGGGAGTTGGTGGGTGAGTGGGTGGGTGAGGGAGTTGGTGGGTGGGTGGGTGGGTGAGAGGGTGGGTGGGTGGGTGAGAGGGTGGGTGGGTGGGTGAGAGGGTGGGTGAGTGGGTGGGTGGGTGAGTGGGTGGGTGATAGGGTGGGTGAGTGGGTGGGTGAGGGAGTGGGTGAGTGGGTGGGTGAGTGGGTGAGTGAGTGGGTGGGTGAGAGAGTGAGTGGGTGGGTGGGGAGTTGGTGGGTGAGTGGGTGGGTGAGGGAGTTGGTGGGTGGGTGGGTGGGTGAGAGGGTGGGTGGGTGGGTGAGAGGGTGGGTGGGTGGGTGAGAGGGTGGGTGAGTGGGTGGGTGGGTGAGTGGGTGGGTGATAGGATGGGTGAGTGGGTGGGTGAGGGAGTGGGTGAGTGGGTGGGTGAGTGGGTGAGTGAGTGGGTGGGTGAGAGAGTGAGTGGGTGGGTGGGGGAGTTGGTGGGTGAGTGGGTGGGTGAGGGAGTTGGTGGGTGGGTGGGTGAGAGGGTGGGTGGGTGGGTGAGAGGGTGGGTGGGGGAGAGGGTGGGTGGGGGAGAGGGTGGGTGGGTGAGAGGGTGGGTGGGGGAGAGGGTGGGTGGGTGGGGGAGAGGGTGGGTGGGAGGGTGAGTGGGTGGGTGGGTGAGTGGGTGGGTGATAGGATGGGTGAGTGGGTGGGTGAGGGAGTGGGTGGGTGAGAGAGTGGGTGGGTGAGAGGGTGAGGGAGTGGGTGAGTGGGTGAGTGAGTGTATGAGTGAGTGTATGAGTGTGTGAGTGAGTGTATGAGTGAGTGAGTGTATGAGTGAGTGAGTGTATGAGTGAATGTATGAGTGAGTGTATGAGTGAGTGCATGAGTGAGTGAGTGTATGAGTGAGTGAATGAGTGAGTGTATGAGTGAGTGAGTGTACGAGTGAGTGAGCGTACGAGTGAGTGAGTGTACGAGTGAGTGAGTGTACAAGTGAGCGAGTGTATGAGTGAGTGAGCGTACGAGTGAGTGAGTGTATGAGCGAGTGAGTGTACGAGTGAGTGAGTGTACAAGTGACCGAGTGAGTGAGTGTACGAGTGAGTGAGTGTACGAGTGAGTGAGTGTACGAGTGAGTGAGTGTACGAGTGAGTGAGTGTACGAGCGAGTGAGTGAGTGTACGAGTGAGTGAGTGTACGAGCGAGTGAGCGAGCGAGTGAGTGAGTGTACGAGTGAGTGAGTGTACAAGTGACCGAGTGAGTGAGTGTACGAGTGAGTGAGTGTATGAGTGAGTGTACGAGTGAGTGTATGAGTGAGTGAGTGTACGAGTGAGTGTATGAGTGAGTGAGTGACCGAGTGAGTGTATGAGTGAGTGAGTGACCGAGTGAGTGAGTGTACGAGTGAGTGTATGAGTGAGTGAGTGTACGAGTGAGTGAGCGTACGAGTGAGTGAGTGTACGAGTGAGTGAGTGAGTGTACGAGTGAGTGAGTGTACAAGTGAGCGAGTGTATGAGTGAGTGAGCGTACGAGTGAGTCAGTGTATGAGCGAGTGAGCCTATGAGTGAGTGAGTGTACGAGTGAGTGAGTGAGTGTACAAGTGACCGAGTGAGTGAGTGTACGAGTGAGGGAGTGTATGAGTGAGTGTATGAGTGTGTGAGTGAGTGAGTGTATGAGTGAGTGAGTGTATGAGTGAGTGAGTGTATGAGTGAATGTATGAGTGAGTGTATGAGTGAGTGCATGAGTGAGTGAGTGTATGAGTGAGTGAATGAGTGAGTGTATGAGTGAGTGAGTGTACGAGTGAGTGAGCGTACGAGTGAGTGAGTGTACGAGTGAGTGAGTGTACAAGTGAGCGAGTGTATGAGTGAGTGAGCGTACGAGTGAGTGAGTGTATGAGCGAGTGAGTCTATGAGTGAGTGAGTGTACGAGTGAGTGAATGAGTGTACAAGTGACCGAGTGAGTGAGTGTACGAGTGAGTGAGTGAGTGTACAAGTGACCGAGTGAGTGTACGAGTGAGTGAGTGTACGAGTGAGTGAGTGTACGAGTGAGTGAGTGTCTGAGTGTACGAGTGAGTGAGTGTACGAGCGAGTGAGTGTATGAGTGAGCGAGTGTACGAGTGTACGAGTGAGTGAGTGTATGAGTGAGTGAGTGAGTGTATGAGTGAGTGTACGAGTGAGTGAGTGACCGAGTGAGTGAGTGTACGAGCGAGTGAGTGAGTGTACGAGTGAGCGAGTGAGTGTACGAGCGAGCGAGCGAGCGAGCGAGTGAGACACTACTCACCAGTATCGCCTGGTTCACCAAGTTACTGCTGTGCTCACACATGTTGCTCAGGATCTTGTTAGCAGCGTTGTGACGCTCAGGGCTAGCTGACTTGGAGGCTACCGTCAGAGGGTAAATCAGCGCCTGCAACAGAACGGCAACTTCGTGGTGAGAATCCGATCGGGGGGGGGGGGTGGGAGGGGTGCTGCCGCTACCGGCAAAATCTCACCGACTTACAAACTTTCGGAAGGCACTAACTGACCGGGCCCGTGACGGACACAATGAGAATGTTTTTTCGTTGGGTTGGATGGCGGTGATATGAAAAGAGCGTCTTCGGAATAAGCCAATACGCCCGCCAGGGCCATACTAGCTTGGGGGGGGGGGGGGGGTTGTCTCGCAACTCGTGAAGAACCAGTGGCATCTACATCTGTAGAACGTGGAGAACCAGTGACATCTACATCTGTAGAGCGTGAAGAACCAGTGGCATCTACATCTACAGAACGTGAAGAACCAGTGGCATCTACAGAAAGTGAAGAACCAGTGGCATCTACATCTACAGAACGTGAAGAACCAGTGGCATCTACATCTACAGAATGTGAAGAACCAGTGGCATCTACATCTGTAGAACGTGAAGAACCAGTGGCATCTACAGAACGTGAAGAACCAGTGGCATCTACATCTGTAGAACGTGAAGAACCAGTGGCATCTACATCTGTAGAACGTGAAGAACCAGTTGCATCTATAGAACGTGAAGAACCAGTGGCATCTACATCTGTAGAACGTGAAGAACCAGTTGCATCTATAGAACGTGAAGAACCAGTGGCATCTACAGAGCGTGAAGAACCAGTGGCATCTACATCTACAGAACGTGAAGAACCAGTGACATCTACATCTGTAGAACGTGAAGAACCAGTGGCATCTACATCTACAGAGCGTGAAGAACCAGTGGCATCTACATCTGTAGAGCGTGAAGAACCAGTGGCATCTACATCTACAGAACGTGAAGAACCAGTGGCATCTACAGCTGTAGAACGTGAAGAACCAGTGGCATCTACAGAATGTGAAGAACCAGTGGCATCTACATCTGTAGAACGTGAAGAACCAGTGGCATCTACAGAAAGTGGAGAACCAGTGGCATCTACAGAATGTGAAGAACCAGTGGCATCTACATCTGTAGAACGTGAAGAACCAGTGCCATCTACATCTACAGAACGTGAAGAACCAGTGGCATCTACATCTGTAGAACGTGAAGAACCAGTGGCATCTACATCTGTAGAACGTGAAGAACCAGTGGCATCTACATCTACAGAACGTGAAGAACCAGTGGCATCTACATCTGTAGAACGTGAAGAACCAGTGGCATCTACATCTACGGAACATGAAGAACCAGTGGCATCTACATCTACAGAACGTGAAGAACCAGTGGCATCTACATCTGTAGAACGTGAAGAACCAGTGGCATCTACATCTACAGAACGTGAAGAACCAGTGGCATCTACATCTACAGAACGTGAAGAACCAGTGGCATCTACATCCACGGAACATGAAGAACCAGTGGCATCTACATCTACAGAACGTGAAGAACCAGTGGCATCTACATCTGTAGAACGTGAAGAACCAGTGGCATCTACAGAAAGTGAAGAACCAGTGGCGTCTACATCTGTAGAACGTGAAGAACCAGTGGCATCTACAGAAAGTGAAGAACCAGTGGCGTCTACAACTATAGAACGTGAAGAACCAGTGGCATCTACAGAAAGTGAAGAACCAGTGGCATCTACATCTGTAGAACGTGAAGAACCAGTGGCATCTACATCTACAGAACGTGATGAACCAGTGGCATCTACATCTGTAGAACGTGAAGAACCAGTGGCATCTACATCTACAGAACGTGAAGAACCAGTGGCATCTACATCTACAGAACGTGAAGAACCAGTGGCATCTACATCTGTAGAACGTGATGAACCAGTGGCATCTACAGAGCGTGAAGAACCAGTGGCATCTACATCTACAGAACGTGAAGAACCAGTGACATCTACATCTGTAGAACGTGAAGAACCAGTGGCATCTACATCTACAGAGCGTGAAGAACCAGTGGCATCTACATCTGTAGAACGTGAAGAACCAGTGGCATCTACATCTGTAGAACATGAAGAACCAGTGGCATCTACATCTACAGAACGTGAAGAACCAGTGGCATCTATATCTGCAGAACGTGAAGAACCAGTGGCATCTACATCTGCAGAACGTGAAGAACCAGTGGCATCTACATCTGCAGAACGTGAAGAACCAGTGCCATCTACATCTACAGAACGTGAAGAACCAGTGGCATCTACAGAAAGTGAAGAACCAGTGACATCTACATCTGCAGAACGTGAAGAACCAGTGGCATCTACATCTGTAGAACGTGGAGAACCAGTGGCATCTACATCTGCAGAACGTGATGAACCAGTTGCATCTACAGAACGTGAAGAACCAGTGGCATCTACATCTGCAGAACGTGGAGAACCAGTGGCATTTACATCTACAGAACGTGAAGAACCAGTGGCATTTACATCTACAGAACGTGAAGAACCAGTGGCATCTACATCTGTAGAACGTGAAGAACCAGTGGCATTTACATCTACAGAACGTGAAGAACCAGTGGCATCTACATCTGTAGAACGTGAAGAACCAGTGGCATCTACATCTACAGAACGTGAAGAACCAGTGGCATCTACATCTGCAGAAAGTGAAGAACCAGTGGCATCTACATCTGCAGAAAGTGAAGAACCAGTGGCATCTACATCTACAGAACGTGAAGAACCAGTGGCATCTACATCTGCAGAAAGTGAAGAACCAGTGGCATCTACATCTGCAGAAAGTGAAGAACCAGTGGCATCTACATCTAAAGGCAGCGAAACCCTACTGAGGTATTAACTTATTATTCAGAAGCAACCGGGCCCATCACAAATGACAGCAGTCCAAAGTGGCTTATCAGCCAGAACCATCGCCAAGGTTACAGAAAGAGAGACACCCAGACCCAGGGCTTGAACCCAGGACCCCAAGTCTCCCACACAGCCGTCGTGAACTCCACCCACCCACACGGACACCGTGAACCCCACCCACCCACACGGACACAGTGAACCCCACCCACCCACACGGTCACCGTGAACCCCACCCACCCACAGGGCCACAGTGAACCCCACCCACCCACCCACACGGCCGCCGTGAACCCCACACCCACCCACACGGTCACCGTGAACCCCACCCACCCACACCCACCCACCCACACGGACACCGTGAACCACTCTGACCTGTGGGTGGTGCTTGCCGATGTCCGTGAGGAGCTGGTGGATGAGACGTCCCACCAGCTGCCTGGGAGTGTCAATCCTCGCTATCAGCTGTGGTATCACCTGGATCAGCCACACCACCACCATCGTCACCGTCATCATCATCAGCATCATCATCAGTAATAACATCATCAGTAGCATCATCATCATCAGCATCATCATCATCATCAGCAGCAGCAGCATCACCCACACCACCACCATCATCATCATCAGTCGCAGCATCATCAGCATAATCATCAGCATCACCACCCACACCATCAGCAGCATCACCATCATCATCAGCATCACCCACACCATCATCATCAGCAGCAGCATCATCATCATCAACAGCACTTGCCCCAACAGTCCGTTAAGGCTGCACGGGGGATCTTTGTGTCCGTGTGTCCGTGTGTCCTTGGTGTCTCACCTGTAGCCACGTGTCTATCTGGATGGTTTTGATGCCCTCAACAAGGGCATCGTTGACTGCCGAGCAGTGCCCACACTCGAACCACAGGGTCAGCACCCTGGCGGAGACACACACAGACACAGACACACACACAGACAGACACACAGACAGACACACACAGACAGACACACACAGACACACACAGAGACACACACAGACACACACACACAGACACACACACACAGACACACACACAGACAGACACACACAGGCACACACACAGAGACACACAGAGACACACACACACACAGAGACACACAGACAGACACACACACAGAGACACACAGACAGACACACACACACAGACACACACTCAGAAACCGGTCTCCCCGCGAAGCCTTCAGCACACTCAGCCACTCGCTCACTCAGCCGCTCGCTCACTCAGCCGCTCGCTCACTCAGCCAGTCGCTCACTCAGCCGCTCGCTCACTCAGCCGCTCGCTCACTCAGCCGCTCGCTCACTCAGCCGCTCGCTCACTCAGCCAGTCGCTCACTCAGCCGCTCGCTCACTCAGCCGCTCGCTCACTCAGCCGCTCGCTCACTCAGCCACTCGCTGACTCAGCCACTCGCTCACTCAGCCACTCACTCAGCCACTCACTCACTCAGCCACTCGCTCACTCAGCCACTCACTCACCCGCCCGCTCACCCTGCCGCACGCTCACCCATCTGCTCGCTCATCCATCTGCTCGCTCGCTCATCCATCTGCTCGCTCGCTCACCCATCTGCTCGCTTGCTCACCCGTCCGCTCACTCAGTCACTCGCTCGCTCACCCGCCTGCTCACCCATCTGCTCGCTCACCCATCTGCTCGCTCGCTCACCCATCCGCTCACTCATCCGCTCGCTCGGCAACTCGCTCACGCAGCAGCAACGCCTATGAAGGCCAGCAATTTGGCACAGATGGAGGGGAGGTGGGCGAGTGGGTGAAGGGGTGAGTGGGTGAGTGAGTGGGTGAGTGGGTGAGTGAATGAGTGGGTGAGTGAATGAGTGGGTGAGTGGGTGAGTGAATGAGTGGGTGGGTGAGTGAGTGGGTGGGCGAGTGAGTGAAGGGTTGAGTGAATGAGTGGGTGAGTGGGTGAGTGAATGAGTGGGTGAGTGGGTGAGTGGGTGAGTGAATGAGTGGG
>NW_022639145.1:75000-87500 GCF_010993605.1 Petromyzon marinus | reverse complement strand
ATCAAGCCACCCGCACACACACACACCGACCCGCCCACCCACCCATTCACACACACCCACACACACACTGACCCACCCACCTACACCCACACACACACACCGACCCGCCCACCCATTCACCCACACACACACACACCCACACACTGACCCACTCACCCATTCACACGCACACACACACACTGACCCACTCACCCATTCACACACACACACACCCACACACACACACTGACCCACCCACCTACACACACACACACACCGACCCACGCACACACACACACACACCGACCCCGCTCACCCACACACACACACACCGACCCACGCACACACACACACACAGCGACCCATCAAGCCACCCGCACACACAGCGACCAACCCACCCATTCACCCACACACACACACACTGACCCACTCACCCATTCACCCACACACTCACCGACCCGCCCACCCACCCACACACCAACCCACCCACACACACAGCGACCCGCTCACACACACAGCGACCCACCCACCCACCCATTCACCCACCCACACACCGCCCACCCACACCCACCCACCCACCCACCCACACCCACCCACACCGACCCACCCACCCTCACCTTGTACCAACTGTGGTCCAGCTCAGTGCTGCGGCTGTAGTACTGCAGCACTTGTGGGATGGTGCACTCATTGATTCCCTGCAGACTCAGCTGCCACTCGCCCAGCTTTAGATAGCACCTGGGGACACGGGGAGAGACACGGGGAGACACAGTGAGACACGGGGAGACACACGGAGAGACACGCGGAGACACGGGGAGACACACGGGGAGACACGGTGGGACATGGAGAGACACGGTGGGACACGGGAGAGACCCACGGAGAGACACGGGGAGACACGCGGAGACACGCGGAGACACGGGGAGACACACGGAGAGACACACGGGGAGACACGAGGAGACACGCGGAGACACGGGGGAGACACGGGGAGACATGGGGAGACACGGGGAGACACGGGGAGACACGGAGAGACACACGGAGAGAAACGGGGAGACACGGGGAGACACGCGGAGACACGGGGAGACACGGGGAGACACGGAGTGACACGGGGAGACACGGGGAGACACACGGGGAGACACGGGGAGACACACGGAGAGACACACGGAGAGACACACGGAGAGACACGGGGAGACACGGGGAGACACGGGGAGACACAGGGAGACACGGGGAGACACACGGGGAGACACGGTGAGACACGGGGAGACACACGGAGACACGGGGAGACACGCGGAGACACGGAGAGACACACGGGTAGACACGGTGAGACACGGGGAGACACGGGGAGACATACGGAGACACGGAGACACACGGGGAGACACGGGGAGACACACGGGGAGACACGGGGAGACACACGGAGAGACACACGGGGAGACACGGGGGAGACACGCGGAGACACGGGGAGACACGGTGGGACACGGGGAGACACGCGGAGACACGGGGAGACACGGGGAGACACACAGAGAGACACACGGAGACACGGGGAGACACGGGGAGACACGGAGAGACACACGGAGAGAAACGGGGAGACACGGGGAGACACGCGGAGACACGGAGACACACGGGGAGACACGGGGAGACACACGGGGAGACACGGGGAGACACACGGAGAGACACACGGGGAGACCCGGGGGAGACACGCGGAGACACGGGGAGACACGGTGGGACACAGGGAGACACGGGGAGACACGGTGGGACACGGAGAGACACGGGGAGACACGGTGGGACACAGGGAGACACGGGGAGACACGGAGAGACACGGGGAGACACGCGGAGACACGGGGAGACACACGGGGAGACACGGGGAGACACGCGGAGACACACGGAGACACGGGGAGACACGGGGAGACACACGGAGACACACGGGGAGACACGGGGAGACACGGGGAGACATACGGAGACACGGAGAGACACACGGAGACACGGAGACACACGAAGACATGGGGAGACACGGAGAAACACGGGGAGACACGGGGAGACACAGGGAGACACGGAGACACACGGAGACACGGGGAGACACGCAGAGACACGGAGAGACACGGTGGGACACGGAGAGAAACGGGGGAGACACACAGAGACACGGGGAGACACACGGGGGACACACGGAGACACGGGGAGACACACGGAGACACGGGGAAACACGCGGAGAGACACGGGGAGACACGGTGGGACACGGAGAGACACGGTGAGACACGGAGAGACACGGAGAGACACACGGAGAGACACGGGGGAGACACGTTGGGACATGGTGGGACAGGGGGAGACACGGGGAGACACGGGGAGACACGGGGAGACACGGAGAGACACGGTGGGACACGGGGAGACACACGGAGAGACACACGGGGAGACACGGGGAGACACGGGGAGAGACACACGGGGGAGAGACACGGAGAGACACACGGGGGAGACACACGGAGAGACACACGGGGGAGACACGGAGAGACACAGTGGGAGACACACGGAGAGACACAGGGAGAGACACGGAGAGACACGGAGAGACACGGGGAGACACGGAGAGACACGGGGAGACACGGGGAGACACGGAGACACACGGGGAGACATGGAGAGACACACGGAGACACGGGGAGACATGGGGGAAGACACGGGGGGAGACACGGGGGGGGACATGGGGGAGACACGGGGGGACATGGGGGAGACACGGGGGGAGACACGGGGGGAGACACACGGAGAGACACGGGGTTAAAAAGGCTTCTATATTTGGCGAGTTGGCGATTCTGCATCAGACGAGGTAACTGTGAGCTGAGGAGACGGAGGGGAGATGGATGAGGTGGTGATGGTGGTGGTGATGGTGGTTATGGAGGTGATGGTGGTGATGATGGTGGTGATGATGATGGTGGCCGTGGTGATGATGATAGTGGTGATGTTGATGTTGATGATGATGGTGATGATGATGATGGTGGTGATGATGATGATGATGGTGGTGGTGATGATGGCGGTGATGATGGTGGCGGTGATGATGATGGCGGCGACGATGATGATGATGGTGACGAGGACCTGGCCAGGAGTTTGCTGAGGCTGAGCTGCGGGTGACCGTCCGTGTCTGTAGGGCTGCTTGCTGAAGTGATGCCCAGGCCCTGCTGCTGCTGCTGCTGCAGCATCTGCACGAAGTGCTGCATGTGCTGGAAGGCCTCCAGCTGTAAAGAGACGCAGAGACACGGGTCGACTGCCTAGCCTGCCAGCGGGCTCATACACTCACCTGCTCACTCACTCACTCAGTCAGTCACCTACTCACTTACCCACCAACTCACTCACTCACCTACTCACTCACTCACTCAGTCACTCACCTACTCGCTCAGTCACTCACTCACTCACTCAGTCACTCACCTACTCACTTACCCACCAACTCACTCACTCACCTACTCACTCACTCACTCAGTCACTCACCTACTCACTTACCCACCAACTCACTCACTCACCTACTCACTCAGTCACTCACCTACTCGCTCAGTCACTCACTCACTCACTCGCTCAGTCACTCACCTACTCACTTACCCACTCACTCACTCACCTACCCACCCACTCACTCATCTACCCACTCATGCATGTGCTGGAAGGCCTCCAGCTGTAAAGAGACGCAGAGACACGGGTCGACTGCCTAGCCTGCCAGCGGGCTCATACACTCACCCACTCACTCACTCACTCAGTCACTCACTCACCTACTCACTCAATCACTCACCTACTCACTCACCCACTCACTCACTCACTCACCCACTCACTCACCTACTCACTCAGTCACTCACTCACTCACCTACTCAGTCACTCACTCAGTCACTAACCTCCTCACTCAGTCACTCATCTACTCACCTACCCACCCACTCACCTACCCACCCACTCACTCACTCACTCACTCACCTACTCACCTACTCACTCAGTCACTCACCCACTCACTCACCTACTCAATCACTCACTCAGTCACTCACCTGCTCACTCAGTCACTCACCTACTCCCCTACCCACCCACTCACTCACTCACCTACCCACCCACTCACTCACTCACCTACCCACCCACTCACTCATCTACCCACTCATGCATGTGCTGGAAGGCCTCCAGCTGTAAAGAGACGCAGAGACACGGGTCACCTGCCTAGCCTGCCAGCGGGCTCATACACTCACCCACTCACTCACCTGCTCACTCAGTCACTCAGTCACTCACCTACTCGCTCAGTCACTCACTCAGTCACTCACTCATCTACCCACTCACTCACCTGCTCACTCACTCACCTACTCACTCACTCACCTACTCACTCACTCACTCACCTGCTCACTCAGTCAATCACCCACTCACTCAACTGCTCACTCAGTCACTCACCTACTCACTCACCTACCCACCCACTCACTCACCTACCCACACACTCACTCACCTACCCACTCACCTACCCACCCACTCATCTACCCACTCACTCACCTACCCACTCACTCATCTACCCACTCATGCATGTGCTGGAAGGCCTCCAGCTGTAAAGAGACGCAGAGACACGGGTCACCTGCCTAGCCTGCCAGCGGGATCATACACTCACCCACTCACTCACCTGCTCACTCAGTCACTCAGTCACTCACCTACTCGCTCAGTCACTCACTCAGTCACTCACTCATCTACCCACTCACTCACCTGCTCACTCACTCACCTACTCACTCACTCACCTACTCACTCACTCACTCACCTGCTCACTCAGTCAATCACCCACTCACTCAACTGCTCACTCAGTCACTCACCTACTCACTCACCTACCCACCCACTCACTCACCTACCCACACACTCACTCACTCACCTACCCACCCACTCATCTACCCACTCACTCACTCACCTACCCACTCACTCATCTACCCACTCATGCATGTGCTGGAAGGCCTCCAGCTGTAAAGAGACGCAGAGACACGGGTCACCTGCCTAGCCTGCCAGCGGGCTCATACACTCACTCACTCACCTGCTCACTCACTCACTCAGTCACTCACTCACCTACTCACTCAGTCACTCACTCAGTCACTCACCTGCTCACTCACTCACCTACTCACTCAGTCACTCACTCAGTCACTCACCTACTCACTCACTCACTCACCTGCTCACTCACTCACCTACTCACTCACTCACCTACTCACTCACTCATCTACCCACTCATGCATGTGCTGGAAGGCCTCCAGCTGTAAAGAGATGCAGAGACACGGGTCACCTGCCTAGCCTGCCAGCGGGCTCATACACTCACCCACTCACTCACTCACCTACTCACTCACTCACTCAGTCACTCACCTACTCACTCACTCACTCACCTGCTCACTCACCTGCTCACTCACTCACTCACCTACTCACTCACTCACTCACCTACTCACTCACTCAGTCACTCACCTACTCACTCAATCAGCTACTCACTCACTCACTCACCTACCCACCCACTCATCTACCCACTCACTCATCTACCCACTCATGCATGTGCTGGAAGGCCTCCAGCTGTAAAGAGACGCAGAGACACGGGTCACCTGCCTAGCCTGCCAGCGGGCTCATACACTCACTCATCTACTCACTCAGTCACTCACTCACTCACCTACTCACTCAGTCACTCACTCACTCACTCACACACCTACTCAGTCACTCACCTACTCGCTCAGTCACTCACCTACTCACTTACCCACTCACTCATCTACCCACTCACTCATCTACCCACCCACTCACTCATCTACCCACTCACTCACCTACCCACCCACCCAGTCACTCACCTACCCACTCACTCACCTACTCACTCACTCACCTACTCACTCACTCACCTAGCCACCCACTCACTCACTCATTTACCCACCCACTCACTCATCTACCCACTCACTCACTCACTCACCTACTCACTCACCTACCCACCCACTCACTCACTCACCTACCCACCCACCCACCCACTCACTCACTCACCTACCCACCCACTCACTCACTCACTCACCTACCCACCCACCCACTCACTCACTCAACTACCCACCCACTCATTCACCTACCCACCCACTCACCTACCCACCCACTCACCTACCCACCCACTCATCTACCCACTCATGCATGTGCTGGAAGGCCTCCAGCTGTAAAGAGACACAGAGACACGGGTCACCTGCCTAGCCTGCCAGCGGGCTCATACACTCACCCACTCACTCACTCACTCACCTGCTCACTCACTCACTCAGTTACTCACTCACCTACTCACTCACTCACTCAGTCACTCACCTACTCACTTATCCACTCAATCATCTACCCACTCACTCACTCACCTACCCACCCACTCACTCACCTACCCACCCACCCACTCACTCACTCACCTACCCACTCACTCATCTACCCACTCATGCATGTGCTGGAAGGCCTCCAGCTGTAAAGAGTCACAGAGACACGGGTCACCTGCCTAGCCTGCCAGCGGGCTCATACACTCACCCACTCACTCACTCACTCATCTACTCACTCAGTCACTCACTCACTCACCTACTCAGTCACTCACTCAGTCACTCACCTGCTCACTCAGTCACTCACCTACTCACCTACCCACCCACTCACTCACTCACCTACCCACCCACTCACTCACCTACCCACTCACTCACTCACCTACCCACCCACTCACTCATCTACCCACTCATGCACGTGCTGGAAGGCCTCCAGCTGTAAAGAGACATTGAGACACAGGTCACCTGCTTAGCCTGCCAGCGGGCTCATACACTCACCCACTCACTCACCTGCTCACTCACTCACTCACCTGCTCACTCACTCACCTGCTCACTCAGTCACTCACCTGCTCACTCAGTCACTCACCTACTCACTCAGTCACTCACCTACTCACTTACCCACTCACTCATCTACCCACTCACTCATCTACCCACCCACTCACTCATCTACCCACCCACTCACTCATCTACCCACTCACTCACTCATCTACCCACCCACCCACTCACTCACTCATTTACCCACCCACTCACTCATCTACCCACTCACTCATGTACCCACCCACTCACTCACCTACCCACCCACTCACCTACGCACCCACTCACCTACCCACCCACTCACTCACTCACTCACCTACCCACCCACCAACTCACCTACCCACTCACTCACCTACCCACCCACTCACTCATCTACCCACTCATGCATGTGCTGGAAGGCCTCCAGCTGTAAAGAGACGCAGAGACACAGGTCACCTGCCTAGCCTGCCAGCGGGCTCATACACTCACCCACTCACTCACCTACTCACTCAGTCACTCACCAACTCACTCACTCACCTACTCACTCAGTCACTCACTCACTCACCTACTCACTCACTCACCTACTCACTCACCCACTCACTCACCTACTCACCTGCTCACTCAGTCACTCACCTGCTCACTCACTCACTCAGTCACTCACCTACTCACTCAGTCACTCACCTACTCACTCAGTCACTCACCTGCTCACTCACTCACTCAGTCACTCACCTACTCACTCAGTCACTCACCTACTCACTCAGTCACTCACCTACTCACTCAGTCACTCACCTACTCACTTACCCACTCACTCACTCATCTACCCACTCACACATCTACCCACTCACTCACTCATCTACCCGCCCACTCACTCATCTAACCACTCACTCATCTACCCACTCACTCATCTACCCACTCACTCACTCACCTACTCACTCACTCACCTACCCACCGACTCACTCACCTACCCACCCACTCACCTACTCACTCACCTACTCACCCACTCACCTACCCATCCACCACACCAACCCACCTACCCACCCACCCACCCACTCACCCACCCACCCACTCACCCACCCACCTACCCACCCACCCACCCACCTTCTGGTTACTCTTCCACATGTACTTCATGTAGGCGTAGGTGACGCGTGGGTGAGACGTGGGCAGGGGCTGGTCCAGGTGAGTCGATGGGTCGACGTTCAGCAAGGTGACGAGCGTCTTGTGAGCCAGGGCCTGCGGCCACACACACACAGACACACACACACAGACACACACAGACACACACAGACACAGACACACACACACACACAGACACACACACACACAGACACAGACACAGACACACACACACACAGACACACACACACACACAGACACACACACACAGACACACACAGACACAGACACACACACACACACACATACACACACAGACAGAGACACACACACACACACAGACACACACAGACACACACACAGACAGACACACACACAGACAGACACACACAGACAGACACACACACACAGACACACACACACAGACACACACACACAGACACACACACACACAGACACACAGACACACACAGACACACACAGACACACACACAGACACAGACACACACACACACACATACACACACAGACAGAGACACACACACACACACAGACACACACAGACACAGACACACACACACACACAGACACACACAGACAGAGACACACACACACACACAGACACACACACAGACAGACACACACACAGACAGACACACACACAGACAGACACACACACACAGACACACACACACAGACACACACACACAGACACACACACACACAGACACACAGACACACACACACACACAGACACACACACACAGACACACACACACAGACACACACACACACAGACACACACAGACACACACACACACAGACACACACACACACAGACACAGACACACACACAGACACACACACACACAGACACACACACACACAGAGACACAGACAAAGGTCCCCCGGGAAGCCTTCGGTGGACCGCTCAAAGGTTGGGCGCGGCAAATCGGCAACGGCCCGCCCACTTACACAACCACACAACCACACACACAACCACACACACAACCACCCAATCACCCACCCACCCACCCAACCACCCACCCACCCACCCAACCACCCACCCAACCACCCAATCACCCACCCACCCAACCACCCAACCACCCACCCACCCAACTACCCAACCAACCACTCACCCAATCACCCACCCAATCACCCACCCACTCACCCACCCACCCAACCACCCACCCACCCAACCACCCACTCACCCACCCACCCACCCAACCACCCACCCACCCACCCAACCACCTACCCACTCACCCAACCACCCACCCACCCACCCACTCACCCAACCACCCACCCAATCACCCACCCAATCACCCACCCACACACTCACCCACCCAATCACCCACCCACCCACCCACTCACCCACCCACCCACCCAACCACCCACTCACCCACCCACCCACCCAACCACCCACCCACCCAACCAACCACCTACCCACTCACCCAACCACCCACCCACCCACCCAATCACCCAACCACCCACTCACCCACCCACCCACCCAACCAACCACCTACCCAACCACCCACTCAACCACCCAATCACCCACCCACCCAACCACCCACCCACCCAACCACCCACCCACCCAACTACCCAACCAACCACTCACCCAATCACCCACCCAATCACCCACCCAATCACCCACCCACCCAATCACCCACCCAATCACCCACCCACCCACTCACCCACCCACCCACCCAACCAACCACCTACCCACTCACCCAACCACCCACCCACCCACTCACCCAACCACCCACCCACCCACTCACCCAACCACCCACCCAATCACCCACCCAATCACCCACCCACCCACTCACCCACCCAATCACCCACCCACCCACCCAACCACCCACTCACCCACCCACCCACCCAACCACCCACCCACCCAACCAACCACCTACCCACTCACCCAACCACCCACCCACCCACTCACCCAACCACCCACCCACTCACCCAACCACCCACCCAATCACCCAACCACCCACTCACCCACCCACCCACCCAACCAACCACCTACCCAACCACCCACCCAACCACTCAATCACCCACCCACCCAACCAACCACCCAATCAACCACCCAACCACCCAACCACCCAACTACCCAACCAACCACTCACCCATTCACCCAATCACCCACCCAATCACCCACCCACCCACCCACTCACCCACCCACCCAACCACCCACCCAACCAACCACCTACCCACTCACCCAACCACCCACCCACCCACCCACTCACCCAACCACCCACCCAATCACCCAACCACCCACTCACCCACCCACCTACCCAACCACCCACCCAACCACTCAATCACCCACCCACCCAACCAACCACCCAATCAACCACCCACCCACCCACCCAACCACCCACCCACCCACCCAACCAACCAACCACCCACCCAACCACCCAACTACCCACTCACCCACCCACCCGCCCACCCACCCAACCAACCACCCACCCAACCAACCACCCAACTACCCAACCAATCACCCACCCAATCACCCACCCACTCACCCACTCACCCACACACTCACTCACTCACTCACCCACCCACTCACTCACCCACCCACTCACCCACCCACTCACCCACACACCCACCCACCCACCCACCCACCCGCACACCCACCCACCCGCTCACCCACCCACCCACTCACCGACTCACTCACCCACTCACCCACTCACTCACTCACCCACCCACTCACTCACTCACTCACCCACCCACTCACCCACTCACTCACACACTCACCCACTCACCCACTCACCCAACCACCCACCCAATCACCCAACCACCCACTCACCCACCCACCCAACCAACCACTCAATCACCCAACCACCCACCCAACCACTCAATCACCCAACCACCCACCCACCCAACCAACCACCCACCCAACCACCCAACTACCCAATCACCCACCCACCCAACCAACCAACCAACCACCCAACCACCCACCCAACCACCCAACTACCCACTCACCCACCCCCCCGCCCACCCACCCAACCAACCACCCACCCAACCAACCACCCAACTACCCAACCAATCACCCACCCAATCACCCACCCATTCACCCACTCACCCACACACTCACCCACTCACTCACCCACCCACTCACTCACCCACCCACCCACTCACCCTCCCACCCACCCACTCACCCACCCACTCTCTCACCCACCCACCCACTCACCCACTCACCCACTCACCCACCCACCCACTCACCCACTCACCCACTCACCCACCCACTCACCCACTCACTCACTCACCCACTCACTCACTCACCCACTCACCCACCCACCCACCCACTCACCCACCCACCCACCCACTCACTCACCCACCCACCCACCCACCCGCCCACCCGCCCACCCACCCACCCACTCACCAGCCGGCGACTCTTGCCACACAGGCTGGCATACTTGAGGAGCGTGCGCATGTTCTGGTTGATGCTCAGCACCAGCGAGCGGACCATCAACACCCTCTGCCAGTCCTCCACGATCCGCTGGCAGCCCTGCTCCCTCACGCGCGTGCAAAGGTCACGGGGCAGAGGTCACGGGGCAGAGGTCACGGGGCAGAGGTAACTCCACACACCCCCCCCCACCCCCAACCCCCCGTTGTAGCCTCTAGGGACAAGTGATGGGAGTAGCAGCGAGTGGGTTGGTTGAGTGGGTGGGTGACTAGCTGAGTGAGTGGATGGGTGAGTGAGTGAGTGGGTGAGTGAGTGAGTGGGTGAGTGAGTGAGTGAGTGGGTGGGTGAGTGAGTGAGTGGGTGAGTGGGTGGGTGAGTGAGTGGGTGAGTGGGTGAGTGAGTGAGTGGGTGAGTGAGTGAGTGAGTGGGTGAGTGAGTGAGTGGGTGAGTGAGTGGGTGAGTGAGTGAGTGGGTGAGTGAGTCGGTGGGTGAGTGGGTGGGTGAGTGGGTGGGTGGGTGAGTGAGTGACTGAGTGGTTGGGTGAGTGGGTGAGTGAGTGAGTGGGTGAGTGGGTGAGTGGGTGAGTGAGTGGGTGAGTGACTAGCTGAGTGAATGGATGGGTGAGTGAGTGGGTGAGTTGGTGGGTGACTAGCTGAGTGAGTGGATGGGTGAGTGAGTGAGTGGGTGAGTGGGTGAGTGAGTGAGTGGGTGAGTGAGTGGGTGGGTGAGTGAGTGACTGAGTGGTTGGGTGAGTGAGTGACTACTTGACTGAGTGGGTGAGTGAGTCGGTGGGTGAGTGGGTGGGTGAGTGAGTGGTTGGGTGATTGAGTGACTACGTGACTGAGTGGGTGAGTGAGTGAGTGAGTGGTAGGGTAAGTGGTTAGGTGAGTGACTACATGACTGAATGGTTAGGTGAGTGAGTGACTACGTGACTGAGTGGGTGAGTGAGTCGGTGGGTGAGTGGGTGGGTGAGTGGGTGAGTGAGTGAGTGGGTGAGTGAGTGAGTGGGTGAGTGGGTGGGTGGGTGAGTGAGTGACTGAGTGGTTGGGTGATTGAGTGACTACGTGACTGAGTGGGTGAGTGAGTGAGTGGTAGGGTAAGTGGTTAGGTGAGTGAGTGACTACGTGACTGAGTGGTTGGGTGAGTGAGTGACTACGTGACTGAGTGGGTGAGTGACTGAGTGGGTGAGTGAGTGACTACATGACTGAGTGGGTGAGTGACTGAGTGGGTGAGTGAGT